>JASDQU010686915.1:108331-124895 GCA_032191745.1 Picea mariana | reverse complement strand
ATGACTGTGGGTTTAACCGCCCATAACATTGGTCATATGCAATACATATATATAATCGTGGGCCCGGGCTTATCCCCGGCCCGGTTTGCGCCCCCATTCACATATTTGCAAACTCAAATATATTAAAATGCATATACATGTTAAGTAACACATGCGAGCATGCCGGTTGGGCAGTCCTTCCCAAGGCTTTACCCTGCCCGGAGGTGACGGGGTCGACTCCTGCCAAATGAAAATATTTTAAACCAATGTACATATGACACGTGGTGGCCATTGATTGGGCCACGTGTCACCATCCCATTCACTGCAAACAAGCCATGTCACATGCCAACTGTCCAAATAGCTTCCTGCCATGTGTCATGTGGCCTACCACGTCAGCGTCCGTACGGACTGTACGAACTGTACAGTCAACATCCTTTTTTTTTGCCTGTTTGTCATTTTGAACAGAACGTGATATCTCTCGCTCCCGACATCTGTTTGAACCCAAATGAGTTGTGTTGGGTTCGTAACGACGAGGCCTACACTCTCATTTGATTTGAAGTGATTCCGAGCACTTTGAATTTTTGAGCAAAATTTTATCCCCTAGATCACAAGTTAACAAGTTCTTGTCTTGTGCATGCTTTTTTGGTATGTTGGAATCCAAGATGTAAATAGATCAATCCCATATGAAGCCGGTACAATACATGGGACACGAAAAATGCATCCAGTTAAAACAAAATGCTATCAAAATGTGTTTTCATTTGATAGAAGAAATGAGTCTTCCTTTTGTTCAGTGTGCATAAAGGACACATAATCCATAGAGATTTGCAAAAATGAAAATGCAGAATATGTTAAAGCTTGGAGACATATCGAACTTAATATAAAAGGGAAAATGTCACTTGCAAGCTCAGAGGAGATAGAATCAAATGAAACTATAGTGTCAGTTGATGGCGATAGAGTTTCTTATCTTGTTAGAGAAGGTAATTTTTATGTTTAATTTTTTTCAAATAACTTGTAGATGTACTTGTATGATAATCTAACATGAGCTACTTGTTGTCCAACATATCGAATTATTTGCAGGATATGTCTTTGTCATGGTTTCACCTGTAGACAACAATGAAAACTTGAAATATTATTTGATGCGATGCACAGAACAAAAGATGAGGTTATTAGAAGATTTTGAAAGTCTAACCTAAGGAAAAAGTAGAAAGTCTAACTTAGTAAGGTATTTAGCATTTAAGAACTTTCAAAATTAAACTCAAATAGTAAATTAATAAGGGGGAAAGTCATTAAAACTTGTAAGGGGATATGGGGACACCTAGGAGCGATTATAGGAGTGTCTTTCGGTGAGTGAGGGAAATAGGGGTAATTAATTAATTAATGAAATTAATTTATGCAGGAATGAAGGGGATGGGTGACACATGTACGGGGAGGATTTTATGAATTAAATTATTAAACATTAAACAAAATGGGATTTTGGGAAAGTAAGGGACTTTCAAACTCTATATAATGGAGGGAGGAGAAGGATGATGGATCTCTTCTGTTTGCGTAACGTTACGTTACACAAATTTATACTTGACTGACTTAGCTTGTGGGAGTTGGGATACCCAACTCGGTGAGGAGTGGTAGATTGGCCTTGCGAGGTGAGTTGGGAGCTGGCTAATTCTATGGTTAGTGTACGTGGCCCCTTTGCGACTGAGGGGGCTAAGGGGGAAGAAGAGTACCCCTAGCGTTGGTTGGGAGGTACCGGTGAAGTCTCATCGTTCGGCAACCGGGAGTTGCACGAAGCACGCAGAACATCAATTTAGGGTGGGTGATTGGGCAACGATACGCTTCCTTTATTTCTACATGGTAGATTGTTGGTATGATTTATGCTTTTAGTTCTGCATGTTTAATTGGGTAAGGAAAATGATTTTCGTAGCATTCTAGTTGATGACTGAAAATTTTTCCCCATAGCCTTTAGCTCAATGTTGATTGATTTCCCATGGCCTTTGATCCCTGCGTGTCTTGACTATCCTGTGGTTTATTGATTGCGATGATTGTGGTTTACTTTTTCCTTCTTCCCTAGCTCATCAGTCCGTGCATGAGAAGTCATCTAGGAGCCTGATCTACGGTCGTCACTTCGATGTTAATAGACCTATGGATCTCAACGCCTTACTTTTCTGTGTGTGGATGATGAGCAAAGGATGTTTCTGTCAGTCGTCTACCTCTGTTGTTTGTCCTTGGATGATTGTTGGTCTTGCGCCTTGACGCGTTAAATTAACCCTGCATTTGATTGATGGCGAAGCTTTCTTTAACTCTGCATTTTTATATCTTGTTGAACATTCCCTGCATTTTTTTTACCTCTCCACTCTTCCTTGAAGATGATTGAGACTGCATTTTCACCACTTGATTTTGACTTCCCTTCATTTGGTTTGCCTAGTAATCTTGCCACTTCTTAGGCTGCATTCATTTGTATTTACTGGGCGATTGCCACTTTTAAGACTGAAATCGTTGCATGGGTGTATAACTGGTGATTTTCCAACTACTTAAGTCTGCATTCGTTGTATTTACTGCGCGATGACCACTCTTAAAGACACATTCATTGCTTGGGTCTACCTAGTGATTTTCCACTTCGTAGGATTGCTTTTCGTTTTTAATTTAAGGGCGGATTTTCCCTACGATTTTATTCCCTTGGAACGTTTCCTTTTCTTCTCCATTGAATTTCTACACATTGTTGTTTAATGAGGGCGTAATGGTGGGCATTCGTGGTGTAATGGTGGAGTTTTTAGACAACAATCGTTCTGTTGTGCTTTTCTTAAAATGGATGTGATTTTGTTTTTGGGCTGAGATTGTTACAGAGACAGCGAAATTCTATGATAACCACAACCATTCTCCCTTGACATCTGACTGCATATTATTATGTTAAATATCATAGAAATTATTTACTGTTGACCTATGTTTTATAGCGATTAAACTCTTACCTGCGTTCCTATTAATGCTCCCAGATTGCCTACAATTTCATTTCAATTTAAGTTGTCTTTAATCATTAGCTGCTCTGCAAATTTTGTTTAAATTGAATGTTAAGTTACCCATACCCTTGGTCAACGAAATCACTGTTCGTTGTTGTGTATGACTGTGAATTGCCATGGCGATTTTTTGTTGGAGAATTGAATGGGCATACCCACTCTTACCTTGAAACACCCTTTTACCCACCTACCTAGCGAGTTGTTTAGCATCGATTCAACATTTTAGTATTATGAATAGCACTTTTGAGATTTAATTAGAAATTTTAGGGAGTTAAAATCCCAGCTGGACCACACTTACTTGGGAACTGATGCACTTTTATCCACCAGTAGCATGATTTTTTCCTCTGCAAATTTAATGGATAGCGTCACCAGGTCAGACAACATGCCATTGCTAGGTAGCCACTAAAAGGGCCATCGATTATCCTGTGGTGTGTTTTTACCTTAAATTCCATTTACCTGCAATCCTATAGATAGCCAAGTCGTTAATTATCTTTACATGATCGTTTCACCTTTAGATAGCGTTCGGTTGTTTCCTTGAATTAAGGACAATGTTGTTATAGTTAATGGTTAATCCCTTCTGTGGTCAGTAGATGCTTCGTCAACGAAAAGGACAACAACATCTCTTTTGTTGACAGCGTCATGGTTGTTGACCATGATCCTCCTTAAGTTAGTAACGTCCTTAGCAAATAGAAATATGGAATACACAATGATGTGTCCCAATATTTCTGCAAACCCTTGACAGTAACCCTTTGGCAGTGTTATCATTAATTACAAAAACTACAATGAATACAACTTTATCACCTTTAGATTATTTAGATAGCGATTGAATGCCTTACGTCGATTGCAAATTTTTATATTGTCTCAGTTTAAAGATAGCTTAACTTAGCTTTAAAAAATCTTTGCTTTATTTGTTTTAAATGACATTTTTTGGTCGTTTTAAAGGGGGTGTCTCGTAACTAATTAAGTTAAAAGATAATAAATTTCTCCTTAGGAAGGTACTAATCGAACTTGGTTGAGAAAATAGCCACTTGAACTAATTGTGGTTAATGACCATTTAATGGGTACTAGTCGGTGTAGGTTGCCTTAGAATTGTTGCTCAAGGAATTTATGCATGGCGTGAAGGTGTTAGTCATCCTTCCCTTGTGTCTTCTGAATTGTCCGTCGGGTGCTTGACTTATTTGTCATGTGGTTGGCAGAAAATTTAGTCTACTAGCGCGATGGATTTGTCTAGAGTCAGGTTGATTGGTTCAATTATTTTCGTCGTCGCCTTCTTGCCTAAAAACAAAAAAAAAATTGCTTTGCTGGTAGCCGTAATGAAGGGGACGTTACATATGGTATTAGAGCACGTTCAACCTTGCGATTGTGGATCGCTAGGCTTTCCACTGCAGTAAACCTTTGGGTTTTTACCTAGCACTTTTAAAAAAAACTTTAAACGTATCCAGGTAGTGATATCGATTAGAGGACGCCACTTAGGATGTGGCACGGTGCCGTAAAAGGAGGTGCGACACCTCTAGAAGTGCATGCACCCTCGGAGTCTAACCCCATAGGGGAGGAAAAGGGCCCTTGGGCTAGATTCAATTGTTGTAAGGGATGATGATCATATAACCAAGGACCTTCTAGAGATGGTCAGAAGCCATGACTCACCTTTTGTACTGAGATGAGGCCAAGGCACCCGTACCCCTAAGGGTCCAGAGTGCATCCAATCAACACCGTTAGTTTTCACTGAAAACTCGAGAAGGTAAAATTTCCCGAGTTTTTTGGTGCCCTGGATAGCACAACCATCAAGGCTTGGTTGGAGAATAAGTTGAGGTGCTTGCACTTCACGACTATACCTCCAACATGAAAGTTTATAGGGCAGTCTTTCAATTGAAGGGGAGCGCTCTTCTATGGTGGAAGACACTCCTGCCACTTTTAAACATGGTCGTCAAAGACATGTCATGGGAAATGTTCGAGGAACGGTTCCACAAGAGGTATCTTCTGAGGAAATTCGTCGAGTGTCAACTCAACGAATGCAAATTCCTTTCAACAGGGATGTAGTACGGTCCCGAGTACGAGGCCCTCTTTTTGGAGATTCTTTGGTATGCTCTGCACCCTTACCAAGAAGCTTAAGGTCAACAGGTTGTGTTGTCCTTAGCATTGGAATTCAGCTTCTACTTTAGGTACTAGGATTTTTGGACCAAAGAAAGTGTGGTGGATTGTGCGGAGTCACATTACCAGCATTACTGCCCAGAGGAAAGGGTCGGAGCATCTGGATCAGTCGAACCCACTACCATGGGAGTTTTGAGTAAGGCCCATTGGATTCATGTAGTGGTGAACAACCGCCAAGCAGAGCATCAGTCAATTGCGCTAGAGACGTCAGGTACTGTCACTGAGTAGACCCTTAGTATTCTGATAGATCCTAGTGCTACCGAGAGTTTCATTTCTGGTGCAACGCTAAAAAGGATTAAGGTAAAGGTAGTAGAACAATATGAGTTTAGCTTCATAGAGATGTATTTAGGAGCCAAACAAAAGGTTGGAGGAAAGGTTACAGGATGTACCCTTAACCTAGGAGATTTTTCCACCGGGGCCAACCTGTACTTCACGATATTAGGATCTTATGTCGTCGTGATCGCTATGGACTAGTTGGAAGCGCATGAGGTGATACTCAACTGTAAGACAAAACAATTAAGCTTGGTCAACGATGAGGGGCAAACAAGTGTGATTGTAGGACAGAACCAGGGAGTTTCCCTAAGGTTCATCTCTTCCTTGCAGCTACGGAAGAGCATGCGCAAGGGATGAATTCTTTATGAGATCCTCACGTTAAACGAGAAGAGAGTAGTGAAAGGTCTGGAACACCTTCCTATTTTGAGAGAGTTTGCGGACATCTTCCCAGAGGAGTTACCTTGGATGTCACTGGAAAGGGAAATGGAGTTTACTATAGACCTAAAACCAGGGACTTAACCGATAGCTAGAATTCCTTATCAGATGTCGACCTCAGAGTTACAGGAGTTGAGAATGCAACTGAAAGAATTATTGGACCTGAGACTGATACATCCAAGTGTGTCCCCATGGGGTGCACCTGTTATTTTCATACGAAAGAAGGATGGGTCGTGGAGGCTCTGCATTGACTACTGTCAATTGAACAAGGCAATGATCAATAATCAGTATCTGTTGCCAAGGATTGATGATCTGTTCGATCAAATGAAGGGTGCGATGGTGTTCTCAAAAATCGATTTGCAATCAAGGTATCACCAGTTATGGATCAAGGAGGATGACGTCCCTAAGACTGCCTTTAAGACGACATTTGGACATTACTAGTTTATTGTTTTACCGTTTGGACTGACAATCACCCCAGGGGTATTTATGAGTTTAATGAATGGGGTGTTCCACGAGTACCTGGACAAGTTGGTCCAAGTATTCATTGATGATATTTTGATTTACTCTCGGACAATGGAGGAGCATGACAAGCACTTGCGCTTGGTACTACAATGTTTGTGAGAGCACAAATTGTATGGGAAGTTGTCAAAATGCTCATTTTATCAATTGAAGATTCACTATTTAGGGCATGTCATCTTCGGTGAAGGTATCGTTGTGGATCCCGCAAAGGCTGAGGCTATTATGGATGGCCTATGCTGACGAATGTCACGGAAGTACGTAGCTTCATGGGTTTGGCAGGATACTATCGACAGTTCATCGAGGGATTTTGAAGATATCAAATCCGATCACAGAATTGCAGAAGAAGAACAAGAAGTTTGTTTGGATAGAGAAATGCGTAGAAGCATTTCGGAGGCTCAAGGAGCTGTTGACAACAACACCGATACTAAAGGTCCCTGACATGGGTGCAAAATTCTTGGTATGCACTGACACATCCAAGGAAGATTTAGGCGGAGACTTGATGCAAGACGGTCGAGTGATCGCTTACATCTCGAGGAAATTGAGAAGGCATGAGGAGAACTATGCAATGCATTATTTGGAGTTGTTAAGAATTTGTTATGCCTTGAAGGTTTGGAGAAACTACCTTGTTGGCCGAAGGTTTGAACTAAAGACAGACCACTGTGGACTAGAACACATCTTTACGCATAGCGATCTGAATGCGCGACAACGATGTTGGTTGGAATTTCTTAGCAAGTACGATTTTGAGATTCTTACATAAAAGCAATTGTGAAATGAGTGGCAGATGCATTAAGTCAGAGACCTCACATGTTTTTCGGTGTTGCCTCTTCAGATGAATCTACGTGAAAAAAAAAAATTCTAACTGTAGAGCACGACGATGACTGGTACAAAGAGGTCAAGGATTTTATTGGACAAAACACAATGATGGTACCAAGATTTGAAGGATTTAAGTTGGACGACGATGGACTACTGAGATTTAAAATTTGAATTTACGTACCACCGAATGACGAGTTGAGGAGTTTGATCCTAATGAGGCTCACGCAGAAGTGTACATGGCTCACCCAGGAGTCACGAAGATGAGGGTGGACCTTAAATACTTATTCTTCTGAAAAGAAATGAAGGCAGGCATAGTCAACTATGTGGCCAGATGTCTAGAATGTCAGTAGGTAAAGGCTGAACATAGACATCCAGCAGGATTAATACAACCACACGCTATTCCGAAATCAAAATGGGAGGTTATTTCGATGGATCTTATTGTTGGATTGCCACTGACGACAAGGAGGCACGACTCGATTTTCGTAGTAGTCGACACTCTGATGAAGAGTTCTTAGTTATTCCCGTGCATATGATGTATCGGGCACCTGAAATAGCTAGATTTTTCATCAGTGAGATTGTGCGGCTGCATGGCGTGCCTAATAGGATTATATTTGATTGAGGATCAATGTTTACTGGATGATTTTGAACTAGTTTCCAAGAGGCCTTGGGAACCCAACTTAACTTTAGTACTGTGTATCACCTCGAGACTATGGGCCGACTGAACAAACAAACCAAATCTTGGAAGACATGTTGTGCATGCACAGAATGGACCAACAAAAGCGTAGGGAATAATTCTTTCCACTCGTAGAATTCGCTTATAAAAACAGCTACTAAAGCACCATTAAGATGGCACCTTTCGAGTTTCTTTATGGGTGACCGTGTCAGACGCCTTTGAGTGGGATCGGCTGGAGGATAGGGTCATGGTGGGACCAGAAGTGATCCAAGAAATGGAATATTAAATGCAAATTGTAAGACAAACGATCAAGGAGGTGCAGGATCGGCAGAAGAGTTATGTCGATGTGCGTCGTGTCGAATGTAGTTACGATGTGGTGATCGAGTATTTTTGTGGCTAAAACCGCATAAGAGTTTGATCAAGTTTAGAAGAGGGGATCAACTATCTCCTATGCTCTACCATGGCCTAATCACTAGCCTTGCCTGATTCCTTGAGGCGTATGCACGATGTTTTTCACATATCTGTTGAGACATTATATTAGTGATCCTACACATATTATTGACATGAGTTCCTTGAAGGTATCATACGAGGGGGTGCTCATCGTTGAGTCGATCTACATCTTGGATCATCGCATTTGATAGCTACGACATTGAATAGTAGATTAGGTGAAGGTCCAGTGGGACAACCATAGTACGCACTTGACGACCTGGGAGGACGCATATGATATGCGCCAACAATTTCCATTTTTGTTTGATAGATAGACTTATGATACTGTGATACACATTATTTCGGCCCTTATACTGTGAAACTTCGAGATGAATTTTAGACCAAGAGGGGGTCTATGTAACATCCTTCTCTTGCGCGCATTGAGAAAACTTATTCTTTGAGGACACTTGCTCGCAAGTGATCGAGATTATTATCCTATTAAACATTTGATTTGGATTATGAGGCGTTATGGGTTGATGACATGTTCTTTTGCTGCATTGACATAAACAGGTGATATTGAATCGGTTTTACTAAGTGTGAAGGATTTTGGACCTCAAGGATGCAGAGGCATCGATGGAACCCCTTGGACTTTGGATCGAGTCAGGGAGTGAACCATTGGGGTTTGATTGTTTTATATGTGATATTAGTGCATCTGATTAGATGATATGATATGGATATATTTCTAACATGATTCGTTGATGATGTAGGTTGACAATAGCTTGTCGACCATACTCACATGTGTAGTAGAGAGGCCATGCACGACTACTAGAGAGGTTGAGGGAGAGGTGTGGACAACAGCCCTGCCATAGCCTACTAGCACTCCCGCCATGGCTCAAACTGTAGGTTAACGACTACCTAGTTGGAGGAGACCCACGATGTCGTGAGGGCCGGCTGCAACAGTCGCTCACGATGATTCTAAGGGGCGCGCAATAAGCCAGGGGCCTTATTCCTTATAGGCCCTTAGTCTCCCACAATATCACCTGGCAGAGTATTGACTCCAGGGGATTTTTATGTCTACCAAGTCAGTCAAGAGGTGAGTGGCACCCTTGGAGCACGTGGTATGTCCTGAAGGGCACGTCATGCAAGAAAAATGGAAAGAGGTGAGTGGCACCCTTGGAGCATGTAGTGCATCCTAAAGGGCACGCTGTGCAAGAAAAATGAAAGGAGGCGAGTGGCACCCTTGGAGCACGTAGTGCATCCTAAAGGGCACGTCGTGCAAGATAAACAAAAAGAGGTGAGTAGCACCCTTGGAGCACCTAGTGCATCCTGAAGGGCATGTCGCATTGCTATTTAATAAATGGATAAACCTAGATGGCTTTAGGAAGAATAACGTGTTAAGGAAGATTTAAAACTTTTCCCCTAATAAAATGTCACCTAGCCTAGGAAAATAAAGTCTAGGTCTAAATTATACTTGTGATAAAAATTATATATATATATATATATATATATATATATATATATATATATATATATATTAAATAATAATGATAATCTTCATTAATCTTGTGAGAAGAAGGGGTTAAGAAATTAAATTGATTTATAAAAATCTTTGGGATAAAATTTAAAAAGGGGAAATAATTGCTTTGTCAATTATACTAATTAAAATTTATTAATTAAAAAGGGAAAAGGGTAAAAGTTAATTTCTACACCTACCAAATTGAGTTTTAAATAAAAAGGGAAAGAGGGAAATCTAAAATAAATAGGAAACTAGGAAAAAGAGGGAAACATAAAAGAAAAGGGAAACCAAGGGGAAAAGCAGAAAGTCTAACTTAGTAAGGTATTTAGCATTTAAGAACTTTCAAAATTAAGCTCAACTAGTAAATTAACAAGTGCAATAGGCTGCGATATACTGCCTCCGAAGATAATAAAAGAAATTTTAGTCAAATCTATGTAAACTTACCGAGTTTCCTTTGCTTTTGAGGTTTCCCATTCCCCTGTGAGTGCTTTAGCTCATTCCTATAATTAAAATATATTATTTCAAAAAAACCTAAATTTATTTTGGACCCCAGCATTTCTATCATATGTCTCCATAAGTCCCTGGTTTTTTGAATAACAGTTTTTAGTATATAGTGGAGGTTTTGCGTTCGTAGAGATTGTCCTAACAAGTTTAATCGTATGTCAAATCACGTCTGCCAAAAAAATGAATGGGAGTCTACCCCACCAATGCCAGTGCCCGAACAAGCCTGCCACCAGATCCATTGGGTTTCTAACCTGGTAGCTATCAATTAACTTACCAATAGAATTAAAAATGGTTTCATAACTACACATTTGGAAAATTAAGAAAAGAAAATAAAAAAAAGAGTCATATTTCATAGGTCAATGGTAACTTACCAAAAGAATAAAAAATGGTTTCATAACTACATATTTGGAAAAATAAGAAAAGAAAATAATAAAAAGAGTCTTATTTCATAGGTCAATGGATTCATTTCATGTGACTTGGTTTATATAGAATTGATGGGTAAAGTGTTTCCATTCAATGTGTTTTGGGAGTTGTGAAAGTGGGCTAATTCAATATGAACCTATGTATGGTTTTTATTTTATATTTGTTATAAAATTATTTTATCAATAGAGTTGTACCTTATAAGAAAGTGACACTCATATATAGTCATGTCAAAATTAATTTCAAACCTCAAATGAAGTGAAGGTTGCAATAACACTATCAATTTATTGACCAATCAAAGGTCATAAAAATACTAATTTTGTTATATTGAAAAATAAAAAAATTTATTTCTTATGTTCAACATTAAAATTTATACACGTTTTTTAAGTCAACATAAAACTAATATGAAAGTCAATGTTAACTCATTGTTATATACTACATCCGTGCCTCTAGTAGTATAATAAGGGGGAAAGTCATTAAAACTTGTAAGGGGATATGGGGACACCTAGGAGCGATTATAGGAGTGCCTTTAGGTGAGTGAGGGAAATAGGGGTAATTAATTAATTAATGAAATTAATTTATGGAGGAATGAAGGGGGTGGGTGACACATGTACAGGGAGGATTTTACGAATTAAATTATTAAACATTAAACAAAATGGGATTTTGGGAAAGTAAGGGAATTTGAAACTCTATATAATGGAGGGAGGAGAAGGATGATGGATCTCTTTTGTTTGTGTAACGTTATGCTGCRAAATTTTATACTTGATTGACTTATCTTGTGGGAGTTGGGATATCCATCTYGGTGAGGAGTGGTAGCTCGGCCTTACGAGGCGAGCTGGGAGCTAGTTGATTCTCTGGTTAGTGTGTGTGGCCCCTTTGCGGCTCGGGGGGTTGAGGGGGAAGAAGAGTACCCCTAGCATTGGCTTGGAGGTACCAGTGAAGTCTCATCGGTCAGCAAGCGGGAGTTACAGGAAGCGCTGGGTGTTAACGCCTTGTAAATTTCCTAGAGGTTGTCAGGAAAGAAGAAATCTATGGGAGCTAACTTTATCCAACCACTTCGAAGCTGGGATCTAGCCCTTCCATCTTTAGAGAGGGATCTCTCTGTATGATTTAGATATGTTTCAAATTTAAAATATTAGGCTAGGTAAATAGAATGTGTTGGTTTTGTTTGTTGTAGTTTTTGTTGGGTTGGCTGAGATAGTCTACACATCCATTGGGCAATGGGATCTATATCATGAAATAAGATCTAAACCAGAAAGCAAAGAAACTTTTCACAGGGCGAGATAATGTAATCACTGGATTTTTTTAGTAGCATAAATGAGGAATAGCAGAAAAAAAGTGAGAATGTCAATTACAACAAGGAAGCAATTAAGAATTTCTTTGTCGTAAAATTAGAAGATGAAACACTAAAATCTTTTAAAGTCGGAAACAGGGTATACAAAGATAAATCCTACAACGTTCATTACTTTCAAAGATTAGTTTTAGCAAACAGTGTGATAACTAAGCGAGAATAACATTTAACTTAGAAAGGAAAACATCACCAATGAATACACGCAAGAATTCTATAAAAATGCCTCTTTGTATTAATGGAAGATCTCTTGAAAAATATTATAGTCTAATAGATCGCAGGGCGTAAAGATCAACCCTCAATACTTCTAAAAGTGAAGCATTTATAACCCAAAATTACAAACGATCCTGTCATTAAAGATCAGGACGTGGTAAATCTATTTTTAGCCTAACTAACTTAACACATTATAGAAATGTAGGAACTGTTTGACGATGTGTTGCAACTGCATGCTGTTTTCTGGGTGAGTCATTGGTGAGGCCTCTGCACGACCTCCTCTGACTGGATAGCTGACTAGGCTGGGACATCTCATCTACTACTCGATCAGGTCACAAAGCTCTTCCCATCGAAGATGACTGGGAACGCTAACTTTGAGTAACCTTCTGTAGACTTCATCCATTTCTGTGTACTTGGAAAAAGTAGGTTTGGTGATGAAGATGTACTGAATCTCAAGCTGAATGCTAATGTCCAACTGAAGTGCATCTAGGAATGCCTTACCAGTGATGCTGCCTTGAATTCCTAAAAACTTCAAACTATCCTTAGCCACATCGACAAATCTCTTTTTGTAGTCTAGGAGTGTCATCAGTTTGTCGTTTATCACCTTCAGACCAGGAAGACCTTTCTTTTGTAGAGCCTCAATCTTGTTGAAAAACCTTTGTACCCCTTGGTCCATGGCCTGAACCTTTTCTTCCAATTGTAGCATCAGTCCTCTCTTGGTCAAGACTCTCTTGACCTCAAGGATGGTCTCTGTTCTATCCTCAATTCTCAGCTCTTCCAACTCCTCTCTAGTTTTAGAATTTAGGAATTTGATGATTTCATTTGCCTGTGTGGCATCTCTCCCAATTCTCATCTGATATTCTCGATGGCCTGTTTTCTTCTCTGCAACAATTCATTTTTATCAAACATAATGTGTATCATTGGCCATATCTCATTCATAGACTTGGTGATGTCTGTCCAGACACTTTCTTTGACTTTGGCTAGTGTTTTACCTGCCACTGTTTGCTTCCGAAGCTGCTACAACTCTTGTTTGAGCTGGTATAACACCTGTTTTTCTTTGGAGAAGCTAGTTTGATAAGAAGATTTGAGTTCCTGAAGGTTCTCTATCTCCTTTTTGAGCCTGCTATTCTCTGTCTCCTACAGGTTCATCTCTTCCATAGATTTGGCCAATTCAACCGTCTTTTCCAGAGACGTCAGTGGATTCACCAATGGGATGCTAGTGATGTTGTGCTCACTCCTGGGAGTGGAACTACACTCAATGGAATGAATTCCATGGGTTTCAACTGTTCTTTCTCTTTCACTAGCTTTTCCATCTCAGCTTCCATTTCCTTCAGTTGTGCATTCTGCTCCATGATTAATTTAAGCATCTCATCTTTTTCTTCTTCTGTCTCTGTTATTTCCTTTGCCTGTGAGTCTACTGTTGGTGGCAGCTTCAATTGCTTCCTCAAAGACGCTATGTCTACGTTTTTCTTCTTGATCATCTCCTCGACTGCTTTCACATTCGAGGGATCATACCCGATCTTGAGGACCAGTTCCTCCAGCATCTTGATCCTGTTATCCTTAGCAAAGCATGATATTTTCTCCAGCTTCAACTGTGTCTAGACATTGTTCAGAGACACTTGTAACCTGGAGGTAGTAGTGGAAGCATGTGTCAGTTTGGAGAAAACCATTTCTCCCATCTGCCTGTGCAGATCCATTTGATCATCAGGATGCACGTCCTTGGTCTGGAATTCAAAAGTGGCCCTTTTGTAATCAGTGATTACCTTTAGGTCTGGTACCTGTGCTTGGAGGAATGCCATGTGCATTCTTCCCTTCTCCGTGTTGAATGCCAATAGCAGTCTGTGTTGTGTAGACGATGTTTGCTTCCAGAATTGGGCATATGTGTTGTTGGTCAGAGTTTGATTCTTTTTCTTGATCAAATCGTATTTCTCAAAAATACTCAGCTTCGGACCTGTCTTGCCTGGCTGGTTGATTGGTGGTGTATCTGTAGTCTTCTTTGGTAACACTGTGGTTATAATCTGCTTCCCGCTTATATTGAGGAGCGACCAATCAACCTCTGTCACTGTGGTGAATGGAATTTCCTTTTCTCCAGACGGGTCAGGAGTCGTACTAGTTTTTGGCCTCTTGGTATGCAGTCAAAATTCTTCTAATGACACTTCAGTGACCGGAGGTGACAGATCCTACCTAGGCCTTTTCTCCTTTGGAGCCTACGGGGTGGTTGTCTGTGATACAGTGACCAGGGGTTCCTGTCATTCTGTTTTAACCAAAGTGTTTGGTTCCCATCTCATCTGGTTTGCAAATTTCTCTACCTCGGGCCTAGATTGGTGGACATACGAGATATTCTTGTTTTTTATCCTCATCTCTGAAATGATCCCACACAGATCGTAGTGCCATGTGAAACTCATGAAGAATTTCATTTCCTTCAGCAGCCTGTCTGCTTCCTCTTCGGCACCTCAATTGTTGCAGATGAAAGACCCAATCTGCCCTTTGATTATGAGCTGTTGCTTTTTCTTTAAGAACACAAAGTGAATATCATCTGAGTTTATCATCTGCCTTATGTATTCTAGAGAAATATTTCTGACAGGTAAGTATTTGGGCAGTTTATATGGGGCCAAATCGCACCCATAGACTCTAATCTCAGTGTGATCTTGGTATAGGTACCAATCTCCAGTCTTTGTATGATCCAAGAAATGTAGGATCCTCTGAACTTCATCATTAATCCTGGGTTCGGGTCTGCCGCTGAGTATACTCACCACTGGGTGGTAGAACTGATCGATGAACTACTTGAAACTGAATTTTGTGGAGTTATGTCTGAGCAAGGAAGTCCATGCGGTTACTACCTGGGGTTTTCCATCTCCATCCATCTTCTGCATAGAAAAAGCGAATTTGTCCGCTTGGAAGAAAACAAACATGTATGCCAGTATTGAAGAATACCAGAACATGCCTTCTGTGGAGAAATTGACAAATTGCTCGTGGATATTGTTCGCCAGGAACGTGATGAAGTCAAACTGTGTAGTAGGCTTCTCATCGGTGGAGAAAATAGACAAAAATCCCAGAATGGGCTCATCTACCGTTGATCTGAATAATAACCCAACAAGGTGCAAAGGGACGTGATAACCTGGTTTCCTTTGGTTGAGAACATGGAGGAAGGCTAAGGGNAGGGGGGTTTGTAGCGGGGAGCTGAGCGGACTGTGGAAGAAAAAGCTCAAATATTTGAGCTCTTTTAGGAAACGTCATCTTCTGGTATAACTCTGTAAGGATTTCAAGGTTAAAAGGTGATGCGGAGTCAGCTCAAGATATTTGCATCATTTGGTCGATGGTTTCCGGTGTGATGAGGAAAAGAACTTCCCTGGAGGAGGATACGATGGCTCTTTGCTCAGAAATATAGTGGGCTTGGCACTTGATGGAAAACTATGGAAAATGGTGAATCTGAGGGAAGAGATACAAGGGTAGGTTGGACTCCCAGAGTCCAATTTCGTCACTCTGGTCCATGAAGACTTCTTTAAGCCATGATTGAAGGTCTGCGAAGTCAAAATCGCACTTAGTGTATGTGATTAAGTAATCTTTGTTGGCCAGTGGAATCCTATAGAGATCGACATGAGGCGGGAGAAGCAGATTCTCCTCTCCTTCTGTTCGTTTTGATTTTGGTGCCATTACTGTAACAATACCTGCAAATAAAACAATGTTAGCGGGGATGACTATAAATGGGGGCGAATGACTGTAACGGAGAAGAAAACAGGGTAAATTCTCTGGTACGATGAGTGGGTAAATGGTGAAGGAATGAAGAGTGAGGGTAATTTTGAGTAAACGGGTATCCGTTGGGCACGAGGGACAGGTCAGTTGGTTAACCGATAAGTTATCCAGTAATAAATGGCCAACGGGTCATTTAGAATGTGAGATGGAAGGTGACAACGACTGAGGGATACGGATGGGTGATGTGGCGGTTATCGATTGGGGGAAAAAATCATGGTTAGGGGACTTGCCATGAGTGAACGAGGGAGAAGGACTGACAGAGTTATGGGATGTGACTCTTTTGGGAAGGTGGATGATGACGTCACGAGGTGACGAGGTATGTCAGACAGTAGGAGGCGATGGGACTCGAGACCAGTAGATTTATGCCACGTATAGATAGGGGGACCGCCAGAGTAAGATTACATTCCTGACCCCCCCCCCACACCACAGTTAAAGGTCGATCAGTTGGGGGGGTCCAAAAAACACCTTGAGTTGTTGATCTGCACGCTTTCCTTTCGACCACAGATCTGGGTGCGCTTTTTAACACACATTCCGGACCC
>JASDQU010686915.1:66049-82597 GCA_032191745.1 Picea mariana | reverse complement strand
CCGAGGATTGATGATCTGTTCGATCAAATGAAAGGTGCGACAGTGTTCTTAAAAATCGATTTACAATCAGGTTATCACCAGTTACGGATCAAAGAAGTTGTCGTTCCTAAGACCGCCTTTAAGACGAGGTTTGGACAACATATTTAAGCCCGAGAGAGCATCTAGTACAACATACTACAACAGCTTGTGTACCACATGGAGATTGAGTATTTTTTGTAAACGAATTCAAGTCTTACAATGGAATACATTGCTTCGTTATCGCATAAGACACAATGGGAGTAAGCTAAAGAGGAATATACAATTTACAAGGGCAGTAAGTTAAACAAGCGTTCCAATAAGGAGTAAGCTAAACCATGCCCATATTATATTTCGCATCGCTTCGTTCTTGGATAAGAACGATTGGAATAACTAACCTCTCCTTGCACCAATAGAAGCACCTGGAACAAAGTGTAGACACGAGAGTTCGATCTCAGAGTGTGGGAGAAGGAATTTCGAACGTAGGGCAGTACGGTGACGGTGCATTAAGTGCATCTCACCAAACTCTCTGTGGATGATGTCGGGGGAGAACGTTGATAGAGGGTGTTAAACTAGCTAAAACTTCAAAGTGAAACTGTGAGAAATAGATTTACTGACCGACAGATTTACCCGAGATGAGATGTTATATGATAATTGACAAACCCAAAAAGTAGAATATTTAACTTACTCCATAACTAATACCCATTCATCGCCATTGAATGCGATAGTCCTGGACTTCGATACCCTGCTCCATTTATTATTATAATTTAAGTAGTCGATTTTATAGTTCATTATACTTTACGCAAAAGGAAGGGCAATAATGTACAACATACGTCTTTTCGAATCAATGTGTCCGGTGAACCTTCAGAAAACGCGGCTCGAAATCAATGTGGCCGGTGAACCTTCAGAAAACGCGGCTATCCTCCGGTGAGAGCTAATAGGTCAACCGAGTAGTAATTATTGTCAGTGGGTGGAGCGTTCACTCCTCCATTGGCTATGCTATGTCTCTAAGTCTCTATCTGCTTCATTTAATGCAACGTACAACTGTCTCCGTCTCTTTAATTTTAACTTGCAGTCTCCACGTTACATCTTGGTGGGAAATTAAATGAAATGTGCATCTTGGTGGGAAATTAAATGAAATGTGAATAAAAGAAGGCCATCACCGTCGATATAATCATTAATTCATCCATTCGTTATTGCT
The DNA here is from genome assembly GCA_032191745.1 of Picea mariana. Taxonomy (NCBI): domain Eukaryota; kingdom Viridiplantae; phylum Streptophyta; class Pinopsida; order Pinales; family Pinaceae; genus Picea; species Picea mariana. Next base: position 81,381 of record JASDQU010686915.1, on the reverse strand, counting down.
ATAAAAGGGCGTTCACTGCTACGTATCAGTAGAGGCTTCTTACTCTTCTGGTGGCAATCTGTGCACTACTCATCACCGAGTTGTGGGCAATCTGTGCACTACTCATCATCGAATTGAGAAGAAGGAGGAGCTTGGATCGAATATGGCAGTCGTGATGAAGATGAAGATGAATAGAGTGCTTCTTATCGTTCTGGGAGTGTTAGTAGCGGCGGCTTCTACTTGTCATGTAAACGCAACTAGAAACTTAAAGAGTGGAGTACATGATCGTCCATATGAACCCGACAACTTTATCGGAAGCGGAGGAGGGTTAGGAGGAGGAGGAGGACTTGGTGGCGGTGGAGGCTTGGGCGGAGGAGCTGGAGGTGGCGCGGGAGGAGGCTTGGGCGGAGGAGCTGGAGGTGGCGTCGGAGGGGGCTTGGGCGGAGGTGCCGGAGGTGGGGGTGGTTTCGGTGGAGGTGCTGGTGGTGGAGTAGGTGGAGGGTTCGGTGGCGGTGCAGGCGGAGGCGGAGGATTTGGCGGCGGAGTTGGTGGTGGTGCTGGAGGGGGCGCTGGCGGTGGATTCGGTGGAGGCGCTGGTGGCGGAGGAGGGATAGGGGGCGGCCTGTGATCCGTTTCAGATGTTTTTACCCGCACCAAAGAATGATTTTTTCAATAAATATTTCTATCCATGTAACATCGTTCCAGTTGGCTGGCTGTCGTGTGTTTTTAGCAGCACAAAGGAATGATTATCTTAATAAATATGTTTATCCATGTAATATCTTTATTTGTTTGATTACAGGGATATATATAAAGGAATGATTATATCTATAAATAGTAAATACATATTTCTTGTTCCTCCTTTGTGAGATATTATTATTTTCTTACGTGAATCTTTTTATATTATGCTCAACTCTTCGAACGCTCCTTATTCTATAAAATTAACTTTGTACAATTGTTCTATGTTATAGTCATGTTGGTATGTGAAAGAGAGCTTAAATTTTATATCCATTGTCACATATATTTTTAAACCTTAGAGACATTCTCGAAACAAGAAGGAACGATGAGGTTTTAGGGAAGGTACAGTGTACATAGCAGGGGCATGAGCTCCTAAAGACTCGTAGAGATAGGAATCGGGTCGGGTTGCTTCATCATGAGTGAGTGGTCTTAATTTTTTAATTGGAATTTATGCTTTTTTATTATAAATTTAATAATCTTATTTTTTATATATAAAAAATAATAAAAAAGTCAAATTATATCAGTAATAATATATATATATATAATAAAAAAATCAAATTATATCAATAATAAAAAAAATAATTTTTTTTATAAATATTTTAATAATAATTTTTAATTAAATATTAATTAATATATATATAAACACATTAATATATATCTATCTAAATTTGGAATATAAATTAATATATCCATGATAAACATGCACATATCTCCTCGTGGTGTACACTTCAACCATTAAAACAAATATTAAACAATATATATAATTAATATATAAGTACAATTGTGTAAATCGTGTATACCGAGATATACGTTGATATATATATATATATGATAAACAACATATAAGTTGATATACACTGATAAACATGCAAATTTCTCTCCTAGTGGCGTACTCAAATAAATTAATATATATAAGCGCATTAGGAGATATACGTTGATAAATACAATAACAAACATGTAAATCTCTCACGGTGGTGTACACTGTAAGGATTAAAAGAATGAATTTATAACTTGTAGTTGGTGAATATCTAAAGGTTTTGGTTGGTCTAAAAAATGAAACATAGATTCACATTTCTCTACTATATAACAAAATCTTAATCTTTGTTAATCATTTAGACATAGTAATTAGTTAGCCACTATAGTAAATTTTAAATATGATCACAACCATTGATTTATTGAGACGACTAAGAATATTCTATCAATATTTAATCTTGTTAATACAAAAGTGATTAAACACTAAAAACCTATTAAATATACCCATTATCAATAGATTTAATCATTATATTACTAAAATCACATTACAATTACATTAAAGTTCACTTATTATTAGTCCTTGTCAATGGCACTAGAGTTACTATAGCAAAGAGTGGCTGCTTTTGACTTATTTGACTTATATTAATTACTGGTTGACTCTTCAATTATTCCTTTTTCTCCAAAAATTTTTCTTATAATTTGGATTTTTTCAATTAATTGAAAATTTAATTCTATTTAGCTCCATATTTATTGGCTATGGAGTTTAGAGTGTTATGGTTGAGTTGACTGTGTGGTTCTCGGGATTAGAGATGAAAATGAATATTTTATTATATTTTCCTTCAAATCTTACAGGAAATAAATGTTGCACCGTCTAGCACCACCACTAGGGTTTTACTATCATTGCACTGTCACTGGGGCCAATGGCTCTAGTTGTTGTAGTCGATGGCTCATCGTGGCCATTTGCATGCCTCTCCGTGTGCTCACCACTTCACCGCCTCCCCACTGCCCTGAGATCAAATGTATGCTTGAATGATTGAACTTAGTCGAGTTTTCAAGATAGAGAGGGGCTAGGTCGAGACTTCTACTTTCCAAGTTGAAATTAATCAATTGCTCGACCTCAACATTAAGGTTAGCGGGATCACAGGCTCGACCGGGTTTTGGGTTTTCCTGCGACGTCTGTTTGTGCTCATCATGTCCTGCAAGTCGTTTTTTCTATTAGATTAGCCATGGGCATACTTAGAAAGTCTCAAGGCATGTACAATACATTACTTGCTTCACAGTTTCTTTACATAAACCTATGTAAACCTATAAGGTTCCATTTCAAATTTGCAGATGTAGGAAAAACGATGCTTTTGTTTTCGATGTGTTGAAGATGTTAAGAAAAACATCTAATTACATCATTTATTAGTTAGTTAGTTTACCATTACAAGAGTTGGTAACTCTATAAGTCTTGTAACCATATTGTATAACTATACATGTTCATATTAATCGAATACACATATAATGCATATATTACATATTGTATAACACATATTATATAACTATACATGTTCATGTTCATATAATGCAGTATATTGCATGAAATCTATCTCTGCTTAATATTTACATGGTATCAGAGCGGATCTGGGTCTCACTTCATCATTGGAGGACCCAGGATCCAGGATATGTGAAAATGGGTATGTGAATTGAGATTACCTTGAAAGCAATGCTCTCACAATGAGATCAAATCTCTGTCAAGCCTGCAGTAGATTCGAGCCGTTCGCGTGTATGGAAGCAGTAGAGCTGAGTCGAGCCGTCTGACTGTATGAAAGCAAGGAAGACCGCGTGCAAGAATCGATGAAGGTTCTATTCGACGCCTGTGGAGACCAGGTTTAGGAGCGGTAAACACCTATGGAGATTCGCAGTGGAAGATTATAGTAGCCTGTGTGAAAGACCCCGCAATTGTTGCTGTGGAGAAGCTCAATCGCGGGATAAAAATAAGTATTTATTATAACTTTATTATAAGTTGTAAAATGCTCCGTGACATGGATGTGTAAAGCCAAAGAAGAGAACGTGAATTTTATTTTAAGTTTCTGCTATCATAAAGAAATTAAAAAAATAAAGTGCTATATTTGAATTAGTTTAATTTTTTAGAGGCCATATAAAAAAAAGGCTAGAAGGATTTGTCATTAGCAAGGATTTGTCATTAAGTAAGATCATCTCCAGTTAAGAAGAAGATATTAATCCAAGATGAAGGTAAATTCAAGAAAAAAAAGATATTAAGCATGGTGATGAGTTTTATTTTTTGCATTTATAAAAAGAGTTGCAAAGAGATAAGAAGTTATGAGTTATGTGAATCAAAGAAGCATATTCCAGCCAGACCAACAAAGTCGATGAAGAAGAGTCGTCATGGAGCAAGCAAATAGTCTACAAGAAAGAAAATCGAAAGAGTCGTCATGGTGCAAATAGTCTACAAGAATGAAAATCAAGGCTTCTAGGGAGAAGAAGCCGCAAGACCAGAGTATTTCCTCTTCTATTGTTGAAGAGCAAGAATTCTTGACGCTGAGCCATTTTATGGACAACGTTTCCGCATTATTGAGCAGTAAAAACTGCATGAAGAAAGTTGCAAAGAAGAAAGATGGGCAGAGACATGCAACAAAATATAACTAAATTTTTGTTTTTCTTCATTTATCAGCAAATACATAAGAATTTTTTTTTTTTTCATTTATCAACAAATACATAAGAAATGAATTGTTGTAATTTGAGGGGTGCATGTTCGGTTGTACCCAACACCCCAATAGACACTCCAGTAAGTTTTTTGGTCCCATTTGTAAGAAGTTGTGAGCTTTGCTATAGGCAAACTTTGTTCCCCATGTTCAGTAAGCCCTGATTGAATCAGGCCTACATAGGTCAATATGTGATCATGTAGCATGTATCATTGGTTTCAAGCAACATGAAGCGCTGACCATGATACATCACAACTATCCTTGGTTTCAAGCAGCTTGTGGCGTTGGCCGAAAGAAATGTGGTATAAAGTCCACTTTGGTAGAGGAATGTGGTATAAAGTCCACTGGTTTCGAGCAGCTTGAGGCGCTGGCCAGAAGGAATGTGGTATAAAGTCCACTTTGGTAGAGGAATGTGGTATAAAGTCCACTTTGGTAGATACAAGGGTGTCTACTCGTATAACTTGATGATTTTATCGAAGAATTTGAATCTTCGATTAACAGGGGAAATGTGAGATATTAATCTCAGAGTCAGGACCAAGTTTTGCTTAAGGGGGAGTGTGAAGTCTATTACATTGGAATGCATTAGTAGCTGGTGATAGTGATAGTTTTTCCTGGATGTAATTAAGGGGGAGTGTTAAGGAAAACACCTAATTACATCCTTAACTAATTAATTAGTTAGTTTATCATTACAGGAGTTGGTAACTCTGTAATGTCTTATAACCATATTGTGTAACTATACATGTTCATATTAATAGAATACACATCAATAATGTAGTCCATTGCATCAAATCTATCTCTGCTTAATCTTTACAAAAGTATACCTTGGCGAACGTCCCTTGCTCTAGTAGGTGTCTTACCTCTCCATCAGAATACTGGGCTTCATTTTCATCTCTGCTAAGCAAAAAAAATCACAAATCCGCGTGGGTTAAATCTGCTACTCAACCATCTTCCATGTATTCATTGGGTCTGTGCGGTTTTGAAGCCGAGACCTTTCTCTCGGATATGAACTCCATTCGAGGCGTGGTGAAGGTGTCTGCTGCTACACAAGCTCTGTCAGAGCCTGGTGGAGCCCAGGTGATCCAATAAGTGTGCCATCATTTGGTGCATAAAGCTCATCGACACGCACAAGTTCCCCACTGTAAAAAAAAAAAAATCAATCGCAGAGGATTGTATATAAACGACGTTTTCTTTAATATACATTTGTCTGGAGGAAGGGAGAGGAGAATATTGAGTGTTTTTGTTATGTTTTAGGTTTTTCTGGATTTAACATAAAATTTTCAAAAATGTGAAACAAGTCTGAGTTGCTAATGGATTCATTGTTTTGTACCAAATCGATGCCATAGTTTCAAGATTTGATGCCATTTTTTGGTTTTTTATTTTTATTTTTTTATGCAGTACGTCTTGTATGGTCCTTGCCAAAGTTGTGCATATCAACTTGTACAACGACAATGAGGCCGATAATTGGTGCTTTCACATCCTGTTTCTTACCTCTCTCAGATACATTACCTACCAACTTTGGAACACTTTCTCCAACATGTATGGCCTCTCTCAAAGATATAAAATTTGCTAAAAAAAAACTGCGGAGTCTGTCTTTATCCAGTTAACTACTGCCACCTGTTTGACACATTGTCTCCGGTTTTCCTTTATAATCTTTCATCTATACATTCCCTTATCCATTTCCTATTAAAAATAGACACGTATCGTACTACTTGTTTCATGGTCCCGCAGCTTTTCCAGGGGAGATATGAAGGGTATTGGAGCAGCTGTTGGTCGTGGTTCTAAAGGTAACGCTGCAAGCACTTCAGGAAGAGCTGGTCCATAAGGTCGATCATTAGAAAGTTCATGACAATAAGGGAAAAAGGGTGTCACTGCTAATCGGTCCACTCCAAACAAGAGGGATTCTCTGGTAATAGCTTAACTAATTTTGCACCTGTTTAGTTCTCTTATAAATTCCTCTTCTCTTTTTGTTGGCACAACATAAATACAACTTTTTTATTCATTTCTCGAAGATTTGCATTTTTCTCAATTCCTATATTTTACAAACTTGTAATTTAAATTAGATTCAAAAAGATGAGGTTTCCAATAGACGTAGTGGCTTCATCTCCTCCACCATCGCCTATACACCTCGTATATGTACCAGGAATATATATTGCTTGGGATATATACAACTATATATTCTTGGTATATATACCAAACGATGATGGAATAGACAGAGCCGATAGGCGGTGAACCGTGATGGCTGAGGTGGACGCAACAAGCGGTGGTTATATCAGTAACTGTCAAAGTCCACTGTCAAATCTCTAAAAAACCATAGAAATATGTCTCAAGCGAATGATGAGGGACTTGCATGGTGCACACTGCGTATCCCTCGTTGATTCAAGACAATGCTTCACTGCCTTCTTGCATGGGTCCTTTTTACTTTCTGATTTGAAGAAAATAGATAATTTTTTATTTTCTAATATAAATTAGATTTGTAATTTTTTTCATTTTCAACGTGTGCAACATCAAGCTACACATAATATTTAAAAAATATTAATAAAAATATAAAATGGTAAAATATTAATAAACAAATATAAAATTGTTTTAATGATATTTATAATAAATTATTGTTTAATATTAATTATATATAAAATAATAATAAAAAATAAAAAATTTAAGAATATTAATAAAAATACAAATTGTTTTAATGTTGATTATAATGAACTATTTTATTTAAGGGGAGGTTCTTCTTCAAGCTTTCGTTGTCTCCATAGCCACTTGGAACCCGTCACATGTCCAAATGTAATTTGGCTAATCCGATCACTTCTGAAAATCCCAACCACAAAAATCTCATTAATATATCATTATATGTCACTTCTCTGATCTTACAAACCATCATGTTCCTCATCCTCCTTGAGGGCCAAAAGAATTCAAGCCTTGTTTACATAACCACCTAAGGTGTTATTTAAGGGGAGGTTCTTCTTCGAGCCTTCATCGTCTATCCATTGCCACTTGGAATCCATCACATGTCCAAATGCAATCTGTTAGACAATATACCATCATATGTCACTTCTATGATCTTGCAAAACATCATTTTCCTCATCCTCCTTGTGGGCCAAACAGATTCAGGACTTGTTTACATAACCATGGTTATTAATTAAGCACACAATCCCTCCTAGTATGTGTGGCGGCTACTATTTCACCAATCCTCTCTTTATCTTTATCTTCATGTTGATGTGATCATTGATGGTCATGGCCATCATAGGACAAAGTTAAACCATGAAAGTTCTTGCACACTTGTTATCTATCAATAACAACGACGATTGAGAATGCACTTATGTAAACTGAAAGAAGGAAGGGACATTTTTCCTCTTAAATTGTCGCCATAAATACGTATGGAAAATAAATTTGTAGAGGTGAGTCACTCAATTGTGCTAGTCATGGCAGTATATTTGGGGGGATTTGATTTCAATCGATAATAATTTTTTTGTAGAATATGAGTTAATAATAGTCTATTTGAATGCATTTCATATAAATTCATATAAATTTGACCACACTTTCGAAAAATTTGATTACATTTTATGTAAATTATCTTGGACTTTCGATAAATTTGAATGAATTTCGATTAAATTTGGTTGAGATATCACATTGATTTAGGCCTTCCTTAATGGTAAGTGAATGTATTTTCATAATATGTTTTATTTCCCTTAACTTCTCTAAAACCTTGATTTTATTCAAACACCTTGTTTCTTGTTACTTTGAATTTTTTCATAAGCAAATAGTTGTTTCTTTGTCTTCATTTAACATCTAATTTAGCTTAAATGTACCATGTTTATGTTATCTTCAAATGCCTCATTTTATTTCAATGCGTTATCCTTTTGTATATCTTCATTCACATGCATTGCAAGGGAGATTTATGCAGGTCTTAGAAATTGAATTGCATTTAAGAATTTGTCACCTTGCTTTTGGTCGTTTCAAAACTTTATGCCTAATGGCATTGGCCTCTAATATTGTTCTGTGAGTGAAAAAAAATGTACATATCGTCCTTTACTCTGAACCTAGTGGACAAGTCTGTGAAAAATACCTCTTCCGACTATCCTTTATTCATCGAATATTCAGGCCTATGTATTCAACTTGAGTGACTTTTAACCATGAATGTTGTGTAACGTGCATTGTTCAATCTTAGTTGAAGGCATAATTGAAACATGGATATTAATTCATTTGATATAATTGAAAATATGGATGTTAATTCTCACTTGTCAATTAGTTGTGAAGATAGTCATTGTTCGCTAAATACTGTAGCAACCCTACCGTTATGGTGACAACAACGACAAATAAATTTTTTCTTTTTTTTTTTCTTTTTGTGTTTAGGAGAAAAACATCACCTTTAGTCAAGGGTTGCTTGTTCTAGTGGACAAGGGTTGTCGAGGGGTGTAGTATGGACTCTAAACTTTACAAAATAAATTAAAATATTGAGTTCAATAGCTATGATTACAACTTAAAGTAGAAATTTGTTCCAAAGGAATGGGTTTGTCAAGAACTCCATTCCAAGAAATTCATTTTAAAAAGGAGAAATTGACTGTCAAGTCAACACACTCCGTTGGACATAAATTGGAAAAACAACACATCTGACTAGAATGATTAAAAAGGTATTGATAGAGCTACGACGTGTACAATTCTAAACCCAAAATATTGTTAAATTTATTCAAATGTGACAACTATTCCTTGTAACTGTACCCTTCCACTACCTTAAAGTAATTAATGAATCCCTTCAAATTTTTAATTGCAAAAGAAATTCAAGTAAAATAATAAATAGAAATGTCAATAGTTTGCGTTGCATTAAATCTAGTAAATGAAACTTGCATTGTTAATGGTAATTTTCCAATTGTAGATCATTGAGAATTGCAAATTTGAAACATACAACATTTGGGGAAAATGATCAGTTGATTGGAAATTGTGATTAATTAATTAACTAATTTACTAAACAATCTAAAGCTTGACTGGAGTAGTTGTTGCTAAATAACAAAAGAGACTTATTCCAGAAATTAGGAAGGTAAACTCGGTGGCCAAGGAGATCAAATCGATGTAGAAAGTGTAATGATATGATGATTTTAAGTTCTCGATTAAAAACGCTAAGTAAAACACTTTTCTTTACACAATAAAAGTACATAAATGAAGCGCAAGACAACTCCAGTCGTTGTCCCGTGCGCTCCATTTAGCTCTTGTTTGCCGACCGATGTGACTTCACCGGTACCTCCCACCCAAAGCTAGGGTTACTCTTCTTCCCTCTTATCCCCCCGAGCCGCAAAGGGGCAACACACTCTAAACCCAAGAACAACTAGCAACCAACTCACCTCGAAAGGTCGAGCTACCACTCGTACCCGAGTTGGGTATTCCAACTCCCACAAGATAAGTTAGTCAAGTCAAACATTCTGCAGCGTAATGTTACGCATGAAGAAGAGATCCATACTCCTCCTCCTTCCTCCTTTATATAGAGTTTCTAAGTAATTTCTTTACCAAAATCCCATTTAATTTATTTTTCAATAATTTAATTCAGAAAAATCCTCCCCCTTACACATGTCACCCATCCCCTTAGTTGCACCAGAAATTAATTTCATTAATTAATTATTTACTCCTATTTTCCTCACCCACCTAAAAGAATCCATAAAATCACTCCTAGGTGTTCCCATATTCCCTTACACATTTTAATGACCTACACCCTTACTAAATTCCCAGTTGAGTTCAATTTAGAAACTTCTTAAAGGAAAGATTCCTTACTAAGTTAGTCATTCTTCTTTTTCCTTGTATTTCCCTTTTTATTTATGTTTCCCCCTTTTCCCCTTAGTTTCCCAATTCTTTTTAAGTTTCCCTCTTTTCCCTTTTTATCTAAACTCAAATTAGCAAGTGTAGAAAATTACCTTTTTCTCCTCTTACCCTTTTAATTAATAAATTTTAATTAGCATATGTATGAAAACAATCAATTCCCTTTTAAAATTTTAATCCCTCAATATAATTTGATTTTAATAAATTAATCGAATTTCTTACCCTCTTTTCATCACATGTTTAATGATTATTACTATTACTATTATTATTTTATTTTTTACCACAAGTATCACTTAGACCTAAATTTTAATTTCTGAGGTTGGGCGACATTTTTATTAGGGATTTTTTTAAAAATCTTTCTTATCATATCATTCGTTCTAAGGCCATCTAGGTTTATTCACTTATTAGTTAACAATGCAATGTGCCCTTCAGGATGCACTAGATGCTCCAAGGTTGACATTCGCCTCATTCTGTTTTCCTTGCACGATGTGCCCTTCAGGACACACTACGTGCTCCAAGGGTGCCACTCGCCTCTTGGCTGACTTGGTAGACATCAAAAACCCCTGGAGTCTATACTCCGTGAGGTGATCTTGTGGGAGACTAAGGGAATCTAAGAAATAAGGCCCCTGGCTTATTGCGCGCCCCTTAGAATCATCGTGAGTGACTATTGCAGTTTGCCCTCACGGCATCATGGGTCTTCTCAAACTAGGTAATCGTTAACCTACAGTTTGAGCCACGGAGGGAGTGCTAGTAGGCTATGGCAGAGCTGTTGTCCACACCTCTCCCTCAACGTTTATGGTTGTCATGTGTAACCCCTCTACTCCACATGTGAGTCTGGTCGACAAGCTATCATCAGCCTGCATCATCAATGAATCATGTCAGAAATAAAATCAATTATCATAACATCTAATCAGATGTGCATATGTCATATCCATAATAATAAAAACCCAATAGTCCACTTCGTGACTCGATCCAGAGTCCAAGGGGTTTCATTGATGCCTCTGCATCCTCAAGGTCCACAGTCATGCATACTCAGGATAACCCAGTCAATAGCAGTTGTCTATGTCAAAACAACAAAATAACATGTCATCATATCCATAATGCCTCATAATCATAATCAGACACCCAATAGTATAGTAATCCAGATCACTTGCAAGCAAGTGTCCTCAAATAATAAGTTTGCTTAGTGCACACAAAATCGGGATGTTACATACACCCCCTCTTGGTCTAAACTTTGTCCCGAAGTTTCACAGTATATAAGTGTCGAAATAATGTGTATCACAGTGTCATAAGTGTATCTATCAAACAAAAATGGAAAATGTTGGCGCATATCATATGCATCCTCCCAAGTCGTCCTGTGCGAACTATAGTTGTCCCACTAGACCTTGACCTGATCTACTGTTTGACGCCATAGCTGTCAAATGTGATGATCCAGGATGCGAATCGACTCAGCCATGAGCACCCCCTCATCCGATACCTACAAGAAACTCTTGTCAATAACATGTGTAGGATCACTAATTTAATGTCTCAAGACAGATACGTGAAAAATATCGTGCATATGCCTCAAAGAATTAGGCACTGCTAGTCGATAGGCCACGGACCCCTTCCTCTCCAAAATCTTGAAAGGTCGGGCACAAACCTAGGAAAGTTTATCTCCCTTTCCAAACTTGATCAAACTCTTATGCGGTTTTACCCGCAAGAAGAGTCGATCACCAACTTCGTAACTATGGTCGACATGACACGTATCGACATAACTCTTCTGTTGATCCTGCGCTTCTTTGATCCTTTTTCTTACTATTTTCATTTGATCTTCCATTTCTTGGATCACTTCTGGTCCCACCAGGGCCCTATCCTCAAACCGATCCCAACTCAAAGGCGTCTGACACAGTCTCCCATAAAGAAACTTGAAGAGCGCCATCTTAATGGTGCTTTGGTAACTGTTGTTATATGTGAATTCCACCAATGGCAAGAATTCCTCCCATTGCTTTTGTTGGTCCATCACGTACATGCACAACATGTCTTCCAAGATTTGGTTTGTTCGTTCGGTCTGCCTGTGAGTCTCCGGGTGATACGCAGTACTAAAGTTAAGTTGGGTTTCCAATGCCTCTTTGAAACTAGTCCAAAATTGTCCGGTAAACACTGATCCTCGATCGGATATAATCGTCTTAGGCACACCATGCAGCCTCACAATCTCACTAATGAAAACTCTAGCTATGTCAAGTGCTTGATACATCGTACGCACAGGAATAAAATGATCACTCTTCATCAAAGTGTCAACTACCACAAAAATCAAGTCGTGTCTCCTTGCCGTCAGTGGAAATCCAACAATGAAATCCATCGAAATAACCTCCCATTTCGATTCCAGAATAGCGTGTGGCTGTAGTAATCATGTTGGATGTCTATGTTCAACCTTCACCTACTGACATTCTAGACATTTGGCCACATAGTTGACTATGTCTACCTTCATTCCTTTCTAGAAGAATAAGGGTTTAAGGTCCGCCCTCATCTTCGTGACTCCTAGGTGGGCCATGTACACTGCTCTGTGAGCCTCGCTTAGGATCAAACTCCTCAAATCGTCGTTCAGTGGTACGTAAATCCAATTTTTAAACCTCAATAATCCATTGTTGTCAAACATAAATCCTTCTAATCTTGGTACCATCAATGTGTTTTTTCCGAAAAAATCCTTGACCTCTTGCTACCAGTCATTGTCACACTGTAAAGTTAGAATCTTTTCATGTAGATTCGTATGAAAAGGCAACGCCGAAAAGATGCATGGTCTTCGACTCAATGCATCTATCACTCGGTTCACTGTTCCTTTTATGTAAGTGATCTAGAAATCATACTCGCTAAGCAATTTCGACCAACGTCATTGTCGTGCGTTCAGGTCACTTTACGTAAAGATGTGTTGTAGTCCATAGTGATCCATTTTTAGTTCAAATTTTCATCCAACAAGGTAGTGTCTCCAAACCTTCAAGGCATATACAATGGCTAACAACTCCAAATCATGCGTCACATAGTTCTCCTCATTCCTTCTCAGTTTCCTCGAGATGTAAGTGATCACTCGATTGTCTTGCATCAAGACTTCGCCTAAGCCTTCCTTGGATGTGTCAGTGCATACTAAGAATTTCGTGTCCATGTCAGGGAATTTTAGTGTCAGTGTTGTTTTCAACAGCTCCATGAGCCTTTGAAATGCCTCCATGCATTTTTCGGTCCAAACAAACTTCTTGTTCTTCTTCTGCAATTCCGTGATCGGATTTACTATCTTCAAAAATCCCTCGACTAAACGTCGATAGTATCCTGATAAACCCATGAAGCTACGCACTTCTGGGGATTTGTCAGTGCATGCCATTCCATAATAGCCTCAAACTTTTTTGGATCCATGACGATAACTTCGTCGAAGATGACATGTCCTAAGTAGTGAATCTTTGATTGATAAAACAAGCATTTGGACAGTTTCCCATACAATTGGTGCTCTCGTGGACACTGTAGTATCAAGCGCAAGTGCTCGTTATGCTCCTCCATAGTCTGAGAGTAAATCAAAATATCATCAATGAATACTTGGACAAACTTGTTCAAGTACTCGTGGAACACCCCATTCATCAAACTCATAAATACCCCTGGGGAATTTGTCAGTCCAAACTGTAAAATAGTAAACTTGTAATGTCCAAACCTCGTCTTAAAGGTGGTCTTAGGGATTTCATCCTCCTTGATCCGCAACTACTGATACCCTGATCACAAATCGATCTTTGAAAACACCATCACACCCTTCATCTGATCGAACAAATCATCAATCCTCGACAACGGATACTGATTTTTTATCGTTTCCTTGTTCAATTGACGGTAGTCAATGTAGAGTCTCTATGACCCATCCTTCTTTCGTATGAAAATAACAAGCGCACCCCATGGTGACACACTAGGATGTATGTTGGCAACCAATTTGCATTTTTATACTGTCCTTATAAGATGCCTACACCAGAGTTTTGCAAACTTCGATTTTAGTTGCAACCTTCGAATAAAATGACACTATTGTTTTATATGCATTTGCCCACTTACCCTTGTCCTTGTTTTCACGACTGCAAGCGTGAAAACTTTGATTTTGAAGTCGTATTAAAAACGTCGCTGGATTGTTATGATCACTCTTGTCTCTATGTTCATTTTGTTTCCAATTTATTTATCATTGTACAGTTGACAAGACTCCAAGATCCTTATTCATTTGGCATTCTTATTTGTTAATATGATTTCGTTTGACAAGACTGTGAGGATATTCTTTTGATCAAGTTTGTGAAGCACTAGTGATTTGATTTATATGTTCTTTGATCGATTCCCTTGACATATTGGTTTCATGAAAACACATTTGTGTTATGGTAAGACCCTTGGTATAAATCGTTTCATACAACACATAGTTTATATAATCAAACCCTTGGTGTGATTTCGATTTATTGCTTTGGTTTTGAAACTATGACTATTGCTAGCACAAACGTTTGGTCCACTTACCATATATTCATTGGTTGATTGAATGGCATAGTTTTTAACACATGTGCATTGTGATTTTAATAGTTATACGCGCTGGCGGTTGTACTATGGGTAATCACTGTTCTGCATGGGCCGAAATAGCTCCACCACCTTCGCACGTTCTGTCATTAATGTTTTCCCCCTATCTTGGGTCACCCTTGGTGTTTTTGGGTAAGCCTGTGAACATTCTGCCCCTGCGTATACTCTGTTCGAACCCTAGCCCCTCACCCTGCTCACCGTGTGCTCCTGTCTATGGCACCGGTGGTTCACATAGAGCCGAATGGTAGCCAAGCTCTATTGCTATTCGATAATGCCTGAAAAGATTTAGAAAAAAATGGTTGGCTGGTGTTTATACAGAGGTTCGAGGGTTTCAACCTGTTTGTTGCCCAACAATTCACCCTTACCTTTGACGGGTGTAGGGACAAAATCGGTGACATTCAGCTCGAGCTGAATGAGAAATTCATAAGCTCGACTACGGGACTAGTAGCTAGCAGGCCAGTGATGGTTTAAAAACTCCAAAGTCGATGAGGTGTCATGGCCTTTGTTATTCATATCACAAAAGGTTACATCCTGTGATAAAGGTATGCCTATTTCTACCCTCAAACCCAGGTGGCACGACCTTTTGGTATTTGTGAAACAATTTGTGACCTGTGAAGGTCGGTATGGCTTGGTTTGTTAAGGTCCTAACCCGCACATAGGTAGATCAATGTATTCGGATGTAATAAAGGTCAATATTAATAAGACCTTTCAATAAAATAGAATAAGGCGGATGTAAGAAGACCTAATAGAAGCTTCCGCTTCTAGAAGGATCTTCCTCTAGATGCTTCTCTTAATAGACATATTTAG
>JASDQU010686915.1:39667-64193 GCA_032191745.1 Picea mariana | reverse complement strand
TTTGTGTAACGCCCCCTCCACCTTTCAGAGCCTCATGAACCATGTCTTCCGCCCATTTCTCCATCATTTTGTCTTAGTTTTCTTTGATGATATACTCATATATAGCAAGACATGGACAGACCATCTGACTCATGTGGATCAAGTTCTCAGCCTACTCTCTCAGCACCAGCTTTTCTTGAAACAGTCCAAATGTGCTTTTGGTGCATCCGAAGTAGAATACTTGGGTCATCTAGTGGGAAAGGATGGCGTCAGGGTGGACCCGAAAAAGATTGAAGCTATGCAAGAATGGCCGCACCCTAAGACTCTCAAAATATTGTGTGGATTTTTGGGCCTCATTGGGTATTATCGCAAGTTCATCAAGAACTATGGAAAGATTGCAGCGCCTCTCACGACTCTCCTTAAAAAGAACTCTTTCACTTGGACCCCAGCAGCTACTCAAGCCTTTCAAACTCTGAAGACGACCATGTGCACCACTCTGGTTCTGGCCCTTCCCGACTTCACAAAGAAATTTTTGTTGGAATGCGACGCCTCAGGGAAAGGAATTGGCACTGTCCTTATGCAAGAGGGTCGACCTTTGGATTTCACTAGCAAACAACTGTCTGAAAAGAATCTGGGCAAACCCATTTATGAAAAAGAAATGTTGGCGATTCTGCATGCAGTTGAACTATGGCGTCCTTATCTCTTGGGGCAACGATTCCAAATTAAGACAGACCATCAAAGCCTCAAGTACTTTATGGAACAACGCATTTCCTCCCAGGAGCAAAAAAAATGGGTCACTAAGCTCTTTGGATATGATTATGAGATCCTTTACAAGAAGGGCAAAGACAATGTCGTGGCGGATGCACTATCCAGGAAATATGAAGATGAAGGATCCCTTTTTTTTCTTTCCTTCATTGTACCTGATTGGTTGCAAGCTGTGCACCAAGAATGGTTGCAAGACCCCAAAAGTTCGCATTTGATCCAACAACTGCAGAACAAGGCGTCGGCTCCCCCGAGGTACTCCTGGCTTCAGGATGAGCTTCGATACAAAGGTCGATTGTATTTAAGTAAACAATCCAAGCTCAAATCCATGGTACTCTCTGAGCTTCATGCTACACCCACAGTAGGGAACTAAGGGTTCACCAAAACATATGACCGAGTTAAACGTTCTTTGTTCTGGGAGGGTATGAAACACGACATCCGTAAGTTTGTGGCTGAATGTGAGGTATGTCAACGCAACAAGGGATAAACAGTCAAATCTCCAAGCACCCTCCAACCGCTTTCGATTCCCCCTGCTATTTGGAAGGATGTCTCTATGGACTTTATTACAGGCTTACCCAAATCGGGGAATAAATCAGTGATAATGGTGGTGGTGGATCACCTTTCCAAGTATGCTCATTTTTGTGCTCTTCACCACCCATTTACTGCATCCACGGTGGCCCAAATTTTCATGGATCAGGTCTTCAATCTTCATGGCATGCCAAACTCTATTGTTTCTGATCGAGGCCCAACTTTCACAAGCAATTTTTGGCAAGAATTGTTTAAGCTACAAGGCACACAATTGCATCTCAGCTCAACTTATCATCCCCAGACAGATGGTCAAATAGAAGTCATCAACAAGTGTTTGGAAACATATCTGAGGTGATTTGCATCTGAAAAACAACACCAGTGGGNTCATGGATCAGGTCTTCAATCTTCATGGCATGCCAAACTCTATTGTTTCTGATCGAGGCCCAACTTTCACAAGCAATTTTTGGCAAGAATTGTTTAAGCTACAAGGCACACAATTGCATCTCAGCTCAACTTATCATCCCCAGACAGATGGTCAAATAGAAGTCGTCAACAAGTGTTTGGAAACATATCTGAGGTGATTTGCATCTGAAAAACAACACCAGTGGGCTCAATGGTTACCCCTCGCCGAATGGTGGTACAACACTACATACCATACAACCACTCGCATGACTCCTTTTGAAGCAGTGTATGGACAAAAGCCACCGTCAGTTCTCTCA
The DNA here is from genome assembly GCA_032191745.1 of Picea mariana. Lineage (NCBI taxonomy): Eukaryota > Viridiplantae > Streptophyta > Pinopsida > Pinales > Pinaceae > Picea > Picea mariana. Next base: position 62,205 of record JASDQU010686915.1, on the reverse strand, counting down.
TACTTACCGGGTACCTCGAAGGTCTAGGCAGTTGACCAAACACTTACAGTCCGAGAGGATATTCTTTGTACACTTAAAGAGAACTTGTTCATGGCCCAGAATAGAATGAAGTAGAAAGCAGATCAAGGTCGATCGGAACGTCAATTTGTAGAAGGGGATCAAGTGTTTCTGCCACTGCAACCATATAAGCAAACTTCCCTCAAGGCCGAGCAGTGTCAGAAGCTAGCACCCAAATTTTATGGCCCTTACACAGTTCTCAAGCGTGTGGGACAAGTCGCATATCAGTTATCTCTGCCCAGTCAGTTGAAGCTACATCCTGTTTTTCATGTTTCATGCTTGAAGAAGGTGATTGGAACCAGGTGCCAAATTCAAACCAACCTCCCAGAGCTAGCTGAAGAAGGATCCATTTGGCTACAACCAGAAGCAGTCTTGGACCAGCGGGAGCGTCGCCTACATCAGAGAACCATCAAGGAAGTGCTCATATAGTGGAAATATATGACTCCAGCAGATGCCACTTGGGAACCAACTACAATTCTGCAGCAGTTTCCACATCTCAAGCCTTGAGGACAAGGATGTTTTTAAGGGGGCAGACATGTTAAGGTCCTAACCCGCACATAGGTAGATCAATGTATTCAGATGTAATAAAGGTCAATATTAATAAGACCTTTCAATAAAATAGAATAATGCGGATGTAAGAAGACCTAATAGAAGCTTCCACTTCTAGAAGGATCTTCCTCTAGATGCTTCTCTTAATAGACATATTTAGTATAAATAAGAGTCGAGGGTATGAAAACCCTAGCTTGGAGATTATTGTAACAGAGCACTGCTCGACTGGAGGTTGCCCCCTCGAAGAGGCCTGTGAACATTGCTTTCTGAGTCAAAGTGCTTTTCTATTTCTATTTCGCATATTATTTCTATGTATTGTGAAGATTATGCTGGATATTTTATTGTTATTCTGCCATTTCTAGCATTTTATTTCTGTTCTGCATATTTTATATATCTGGTATCTTGCATGGTTTTTCTCTATCACCTCCGATTGTTGATGAATTTCATGGGCTATCCTTTGAACATGATGCATTACTTCTTGCGCAGTCTTTACAAGATGTTTAAGAGGTTCAAACACGAGAAGGCTGATAGCAACTTGTTTCATCATGGCTTGATTAGACTCATCGTCGTCCACCATTTAAACCTTCATGGAAATAATTGGCAAGCCTTTCTATCTCGAAATGGCTTTGCTGATTCAGAGTCTATCCAAATCGATAAGGCTGTAGTTAGTGAGACTATGGTCGAGCCACCCGTTCCATTCCATATCCTCTTACCCCCTGTCAAACCCTCGGTTTTCCCTGACATCGACCTACCCGACATCATAATAGAAAAGATTGAGGCTGTCAAGAAGCCCGTGAGTAAGAAAGTCAAGGGTAATCCTACTGTCGACAGCAAGGGTAAGAAAAATGCTCGATTGATATTGAAACTTGCCCGGAATAAACCTCAGCCAAACGTTGATCAAAATCCCATAGTGCTGAGCGAGGACTCAGACTCCGATATCGAGCATTTCCTAGATGAAGAGTATCCCTATTCCCATAAATTATGTTCCAAGCAACCCTACGACTATGTATCTAACTTTCCCCCATGCCTAAAAAACAACCCTAATTACCCGGGAATCAAACTGCACAATGAAACCCCTGGTGGCTTAAACAAACCCTCGCCCGTGTTATCCAATCCCGAGCAATTTTCATGTATCCAATGTAACGCTTGGCTAGAGAATTATTACATTGACGTCCCCCTATTACAGTCAAAGATCAAAGCATTAGAAGAACAGGTGACAGTGCTGGCCAAGGATAACGATAGGCTACGGACTAACGACAAGAAACAAAAAACCACCAGCTCGATTGTTTTCAGGAATGTCAAAGCAGCAACAGCCTTCGTCAATTCCAAATTATCATGACCGAGTTGTTTTCTCACTGCCCAGGTATGAATTTTGATATGAATTTTTCTTTGTAAGTTTGATTGAATTAATATAAAGGATTGGGTTTTGATTTCGATTAGCTCTGTTCATTTTAATACATTCGAAATGATTCTGTTATGTTGTGGATCCTGTACAGTAGTCTCATTTTGCTAAAATTAAATGTAGATATGATTTGGTTATGCGATTTTTTTGTGCACAGCTTAGTATAAGCAATTTGTTAGTTTTTTATTCGGTTTGTTTTGATTTTGAATCAATTATGTTCATTTGATTTAGGATAATCGATTTGGTTTGATTTCGATTGGTTTCGTTTGTTTCTAACAAACTCAAAACAACCCTGTTGATTTCGAGTTACCAGGAATGACTCTGTTTTTTATTGAATCAACATTCTCATTTGGGTTTTGATTACCTTCGACCTGTGCAAAAGATCTATTTGCTAAAAATCGTGTGGTTGTGTTGAATAATATTAGTTTGCATAACCATTTTGTCACCCCCAAACTGTTTCGATTCATTCCTGTTTGATTCGATTTGCAAGTGATTGTTGTGTGCCACGATTAGCATGATCGTTTGTAAATGTTTAATATAGTTATATCAATTTGAAAAATGATCCTGTTGATTTCGTTTGGATTCGACAATGATTTTGTTGATGGCTGAAGCGACATAAACTATTACAGGCATGATTTGTGTAACCGGTTATGGTTGCGTCGATTTCAATTGGTTCATGAAAATGATTTCATTACTGTCAAATTATCTAATGCGATTGTGTTTATCCCAAAATGGTGATAACAAATTGAATAGAGTGCATGTATCTCTTTTATCATTCGGTTGACCACGATTTCTTTTGCTTTCAATTTGCATACAAGTTTCGATTTGAATGATTCGTTTGGTTTCTAATTAGCAATCAAATGTTTGTTTAATAGTTTGAATATGATTCTTTAGGATTCGAATTGGTTTTAAAACGATTCTGTGTTAAATTTAGACTAGCTACAGAATCGCAAGATTCAGTAGCTAGTCTTAGAAATTAGATTTTTATCAATTTTATCAATAAGATATCCTCTAATCTTGTCTATTTTTGTCTTCTTTCAGGTGCATACGAATTACAATGGTTAATTGGGCGTGTTGTGGCAGTTTAGGAGATACTTTAGATTTGGTTTTGTCTTAGGTTGTTAGCTTGAGTCAGAAACTTGGGATATTTTCCCAGATTTGTGTAAGCTGTTTTGATAATTCCCACAGGGATGTTTTACCCTGTGGGAGGTCTTTAAATACTTGTTATTTTTTGTAATAATCATCATCCTCACTATGGGAGAATCAGACTATGGATTTATGATACAGACTGAGATGAAAGTTGATGTCTTGTAACAACTTTCGCTTTCAATATATCAAACTTTTGTTTCAAGTTTTATTCGTATCAGTTTGCAGTTGATTATAGACTACTTTAGCTATCGTAATCTATTGCAGGTTGATGTGATTTGATTAATGTGTTATCCATATCTGATATCTTTTATTATTTAAAAATACAACAATCATTCTGTTTCAATTTAATGAATACAGGTTTGTTTTTTTCATCAATTGAATTATTATGTACAAATTTTGCATAAGGATTTATTTGAATGTGAAGATTTGTAAATTATAAGTTTGCTGTAATTTTTTATGTCTTGTTTGTACTGTCATTGATATTTGAAGAGCACAGCTGCTTCTAGTTTACGAGAAGCTCGTGGAGAATCCGGTGCGGGTTTCCTCCCTCCGATCAGCTAAAACAATTATTGCATACAGGACAGACCTGGAGCGTTTCTTCAGGTCAGTGTATTATTTGTTATTTGATAGTTAATTTGTTAGTATAGTATAAGTAGTTTAGATAGATATATGTATAGTTTAGATTTGTAGTTAGAGTTATTATTTTAGTTGCTTAGTTTAGTTAGTTTTTATTTAGTTTCTATCTCATAAAACTATAAAAAATAAAAAAAAACATTGGTTTCGCTGTCTTAGGATAGATTACAAATGTTTTTTGCAGGTTTTAATTTAAATCTATAATTTGTAAATATTGTACATTTGTAATTAAAGTTGATTCTGTTGATAATTAAATATTTACTTTTATAGAATTATAGTTGTATGATTTAGGTAATATATTGTATATATGTAGTTTATATTTGTTTATTAGTTTGTTTTAGTTATTGTTTTTATTTAGATTAGTTTATTAGTTTAGTTTTCATTTGTTTTTCTAGGACTTAGATCGGCCAACGAAGCCGCTAAACCCATCAGGGTGGGTTATCCCAAACGGCTTGGGTTATTTAGACAACCCCGGACCGGATCCATTCTTCCAGTTGATGGACGGTCAATTTTGCCCGTTAACAAATGGCGCTAGAAGGAGGGCCTGTAATTAATTAATGGCACGAGGTGGTCGTAAGACTCCTCCACCACCTAATAGATCACCTATAGTGACAAGAATTCATTCGAACGATAACATTTCCCCTCAAAAAACAACCACATCAAATGATGATCCACAGATCACAGTTGAGCCAGTAACCCCAAATCCTACAGGTGGTGACATACAAGATATTGTCTGCCAATATCTCATAAGAACACATAGTGCCTTAGCCCATTTGAGGCAACCAAATCGACCGTTGGACCAACCTTTAGATTTATCTGATATCAGAGAACAACTCGGAGGCACTAACCTCACTGTGAACCCTACAGATCCAAGCCTCACTCCTGTTGTAGGAGGATCTGGAATACCTCCCTCACCACCTCCATCATCCCCTTCTTCTTCGGGAAAGGACTCTTCAAACGAAGGCAGTTCTCCTTCGCAGCCTTCCACACTGACTACACCAATGGCCAACCAGAACAACCCTGCTAGACCTTGGCTCGACCAGGATGCGGTAGCCGTACCTGGAGATCAGCATCCCTTACCCAAACATCTGGAGAAGTGGCTTCCCAAGTTTGACCGTGACTCAAAAAAGATCACAGAAGATCACATTAAAAATTTTATGTTAGCCATAAGACTCTGCAATGTTGAGCATGAAGATGTAGTCTGTAGGTTGTTCCCCTACACTTTTGAGGGAAATGCCTCTACATGGTACTTTGCCCAGCAACCCCATACCATTGTGTCCTGGGAGAAGTTCGAATCATGCTTTCTGGAAAAGTTCGGAGACGGTAAGCCTCCAGAGGTCCTAATCATGGAACTTTCTAGTTTAAGAATGAACCTAAAGGAGAAAGTTAAAGACTTTAATCAAAGATTCTTAACACTTAAAAACCGAATCCCTATGGATTCCATGCCTGCCGAGAATCTTATCATAGCATACTATACTAAAGCCTTGCATCAAAGTATATCCATTTGGGTTAAACGATCTAAGAAAGCCACGTTGTTAGAGGCCTTCGAGGAGGCCAGCCAGATTGAAAAAGAGATACTTAGTTTAAAAGACTCTACTAGCAACGAAACATAAACTAGTTCATCTTCCAAAAAGAAGATCGAAATCCTCCCTAGACCTACTCAAAGTAAAACACAACCTGAAAGTTCTGATTTAGGAAGCTTAACTAAAGTCATTCAAAAAATGTTGAATCAAGTTATATATTTAAAAAAGACGACCAAAGAAGCTTCCTCGAGCAAAGGGCCTTACAAGCCCCCATTTAGGAAGCCTTTTCCCACCAACCAACCTAATTCAATTACTGAAGGTCTTAATCTAGAAAGTTTGCAATACGCCCTTCAAACAATTTTAGAAGCCCAAGATAACTTGATGCATCCTGAGATTCTTGAGGAAGTAGTTGAACAAGAGACAGTTCAAGAAGAAGAGTATTCTCCAAACATTTTTGGACACTTCTCGGATATCATCTTTCAAGCTAACTTCGAGACAGTCCATCCCTATAATACTAGGAGTAAGACAACAAACAAACCTTCTGCCGAAAATACTATGACTTTGCCTCCAAAGCAATCTAAACCAGCTGAGACTAAACAGAGTCATGTAAACCCCAACTTAGATTATAATTTAGTTGAAGATCTTAAAAAGTTAAGGGCTAACATTTCTGTTTATGAGTTATTGAAATTTCCATTTCTGCTACAAAAAATGTTACAGAATATCTCAGAGAATGGAAAAAATGGTAATTCAAGTGGTAACAAGGTTGTTCAGAACAAAGTTCCTCAGAATACTTCCACTAAAAATACTCTCGATCCTCAAGATAAAGGAAGCCTTCCTATAAATAATGTAAATAATGTAAATAATGTAGATAAACTAGCTTTAGAAACTGCGAGTAAAAAGCCACAAACTACCACCTTTAGTACTCGCAAAAATGTACCTCCATTTTTGTTAACTTTTGAAATCTTTAATAGAAACGTGCACAATTGTATGGTAGACTCAGGAGCATCATCCAATGTGATGCCATGGTTTATATGTCAGAAGATTAATGTTGAAGTTGAACCCTCCACTTTAAAAATCATACAACTTGATCGAACCATTGTTAAAGTTATAGGTGAATTAAGAAATGTGCTTATAAGATTATCGTCTAACCCCAAGGTTCATCAAGTTATTGATATTATTGTTGTGGATATTCCAGAAGTGTATGGTCTGTTTTTAAGTAGGGACTGGTCGGAGCAGCTACACGGCTATTTCGTGACAGATTGGTCTCACCTGTGGCTTCCAGAAAATGGCAAGCCTAACAAGATCAAGGTAAATCATGAATGCTACCTTAAGTTCACAGTCACGGATTTGAATGATCCCAATGAACCATTTACACCTTCTGTCGATTCACCCGAAATACAAGGGATGGATACCTTTTTAGGCAATTTCATGGCCAAGGTTTCAGCTGTCACCAACCCAACACAACAGTCCGAGATTGTGGCATATGTGTAGCCAACAACTTCTACGCAATGGTCTCATGCACCCGATAAAAATCAAGTTTGGTCTCTTTATTTTGACGGGTCAAAGTCCAAAGAAGGAGATGGTGTAGGCTGCGTTATTATCGATCCGACAGGTAACAAAACATTGATTGCATGTAGACTAGAATTTGAATGTACCAATAACACAGCAAAATATGAGGCTTCACTGCAGGGCCTCAGAAAAGCTTTAGATATGAACATTCAAAACTTGACTGTTTTCGGCGATTCTGAAATCGTGGTTAGACATGTAGGAGATTCTATCCACTGTCTATCTCCACATCTTAAAAGCTACCCATTCGAGGTATGGAATTTAATGAATACGTTTTCTACTTTCAATATAAATTCTATTCCTAGATTACATAATTCTGAAGCAGATCTATTAGCTAACGTAGCTTCTAAACTCTTTCCTGCAGAAGGCTTGTCCCTATATGCATTCTCCGTTGAACTATTGTTCAGACCATTAGTGCCCGACAACATCACGAACTGGAGAGTCTTCGACGACGATCAACAGATTATTAGCTTTCTGCACATGGAAGAAACTTTTTAAGGCGCGGTAATCGACGAATGCACTCATGATGACAATTTGCGCGATTTCACGGTAATACCAGATCCGAGAACTCCCGAATCTTCATCGGACATGGTAAATTCGATCCCTAAATCTGTAGTTAGATTAGAGAAATTTTACGATCTTCAAGATAAATTCAAAAAATCGGTCAACTGTAAAACCAATAGTTCCTCGCTATCATATGAAAAAGTAAACTTAGGAACTAATGAAAATCTGTAGTGCATTAATTTAGGGTTGGGGTGTTCTCAACAATAAAAAACTGCATTTATTAAATTTTTTAAAGAATTTAAAGATGTCTTTGCATGGACATATGATGATCTTAAAATTTTTGACCCTAACATCATACAACACGTCATTCCTATGAAACCCCAAACCTCACCCTTTCAACAGAAATTGAGAAAAATGCACCCTAAGATCGAACCGACTGTTAAAAAAGAATTGAATAAGCTCCTAAATGCTAAGATAATTTTTTCTATTAGGCACACTCAATGGGTTTCTAACCTTGTCCCTGTCCGGAAGAAAAGTGGGAAAATCTGACTATGCGTCGATTTCCAAAACCTTAACAGAGCGTCTGATAAAGACAACTATCCTGTCCCACCCATGAAATAGATCCTTCAATAGGTATCTGGTTCTGAGAGGCTATCTTTATTGGATGGTTTCTTGGGGTACAACCAAGTCCTGATGCCTCTTCCAGACCAACTTAAAACTACCTTCCGCACTCCATGGGGCACCTACGCTTATCAAAAAATGCCCTTTGGATTGATTAATGTCGGTGCCACTTTCCAGAGAGCGATGAACATCACTTTCTGAGGCTTAATCAATCAGTCTGTTGTAGTTTACTTAGATGATGTTACTGTATTTTCCAAAAAAAAAAACCGATCATCTAGCTCATTTACGAGCCGTTCTACAGTGATGTCGTAAATACGACATTTCCTTGAATCCTAAAAAATCCATCTTTGTAGTAGAGCAGGGTAAACTCTTAGGATTTATTGTGTCAAGCAAAGGGATGATTATCGATCCCGAAAGAACTCAAGCCATCTCGAAATTTCCCCCTCCTACATCCAAAAAGTCTATGCAGTCTTTCTTAGGCTAGATTAACTTTGTGAGAAGATTTGTCCCCAGTTTCTCCGAAATGGTCAGACCTTTACAGAACCTAATTAAGAAAGACGCCCAATATCATTGGGAACCTTTAGAAAATCAATCTTTTAATGCAATAAAAAAGACCATAATAGATGCTCCTTCTCCCATGAGCCCCGACTTTTCCCAAGAATTTATGCTCTACACTTTCGCTTCTGACCATTCCTACGCTGTCGTCCTAACTCAAAAGAACGCCGAAAACAATGAAGTACCCATTGCCTTTATGAGCTCCACTTTCAAAGGCGCGGAACTTAATTACCCAGCGGTAGTTCAGCAAGCCTACGCTGTTTTTAGAGTAGTCAAGCACTTCCAGTCTTACCTTTTGAAATCCAGGATGAAAGTTATTGTCCCTTATCCAGCCGTCAGGAACCTGTTAGTGCAGAAAGAACTTGGTGAAAAGAGGGCGAACTGGGTTACCTCCTTGCAGGAGTACGACATAGAAATTACCCCAGCTCAAATAGTGAGAGGCCAAGGATTATGCAAGTTAGTTGCGGATTCAGTAGCAAGACAGCAAGAAGAAAGCGATACGTCAAACCTAGGACAGCACAATCAAAATATAATCTGCTGCGCACAAAACTTTGTCAGTCCTTGGTATGACGATATAAAATTCTATCTTGAACATGGATCAGCCCCCTGTCACTTGGATCCCACTAAAAGAAGAGCGTTAAGATTAAAGTCTACCTCCTTTCATTTGGTTAATGGTATTCTATTTTGTCAAAGCTTTGATGGTGTACCGATGCGCTGTCTCGAGAAAGACGAAGCAGAAAAAGTCTTACTAGAATTGCATGCAGGAGAAGATGGTGGTCATTTTGGTGGTGACACCACAGCCCATAAGGTTTTAAGAGCAGGTTATTACTGGCCCATGCTTTTTAGAGACGCCCATGCCTTGTGCTGTAAGTGCATTATTTGTCAAAAAGCATCAAGGCGGTTACAGAAACTAGCCTTTCCTTTGTAGTCCGTTTCAGTAGACTCTCCTTTTCAGCAATGGGGCCTTGATATAATAGGTCCAATCAACCCGCCATCCTCACAACATCATAATTTTATCATAACAACCACAGATTACTTTACCCGGTGGTCTGAAGCTGCCACATTAAGAACTGTGAATACCAGTCAGGTAATTGTCTTTTTAAATTCGAATATTATCACTCGTTTTGGTATCCCTGACTGTTTAGTATTCGATAACGCTTCTTACTTTTCCTCTCTTGAGAAGAGCAAGTTCTCTTTGGAAAAAGGAATTAAATTGAAGTATTCTGCTAGCTATTACCCCCAGGGCAATGGATTGGTAGAATCAACAAATAAGAATCTGATTAAAGTTATCAAGAGAACGGTGCCCGGAAATCACAAAAACTGGCACAATGCACTATTAAACGCGCTTTGGGCTGATAGCGTAACACCAAAAACTGTTGTAGGTAACTCCCCCTTTTTTCTTGTTTATGGCAGAGAGGTAATTCTGCCACCACACATTCTTCTTCCCTCACTTCAGCTATCACAGAAAATTCAAGAAGAAGAATGTCCCCCTTTGGAAAACCGAATTAACGCTTTGATGAAGCTACAAGAGGTAAGAGCCCAAGCTAAACGGAAGTTAGATCAACATCAACTAGTAGTCAAAAGATGGTTCGATTCTAACTCCGCCTCTGATAGGAACTTCGAAGTAGGTGATCTCGTCCTAAAATGGGACAAACCGCATGAGGGAAAGGGAGAGCACACGAAATTTCAAAACTTATGGCTTGGACCATTTTTAATTGTTGAGAAGTTGGGTCTCTGCTCTTTTCGATTGCATAATCTAGAAGGGCAGCCTGACACCTATCTGGTGAATGGCCAAGCTCTGAAAAGATACCTTGCTTGATGACAACTCTTGTATATTATGTACATATTTTTCTTTTGTTTTCTTTTCTTCTGCTGTTTTGGTTTTGATTTCTCCGTTGTGCTTATCAGTTTTTGTTTTTGAAATACACATACCTGCAGGCTAAACTATTCGAACAAAGAAAACAGAAAATTCCTTCACTAAAATGACTGCTAAAAAATTGTATAAACATCAATTATATGCTTATGAAATTTACATATGTGTTGGAAAAAAGTTTGTTGTTTGAAAGAAGTGAACTGATTTCGATCTCTGAGTGAAGCCTATCATGATCATCTATTATCTTTTTACACTGTCCCTTTTTCTTAAGGGAATGACTCAGAAGATGTCTCCCTGCCTTAGAAAGTTCGTTTTGTAAACAAACCATCTCTAGATCTTAATAAAGGATAGTTCTAAAAATTCTGATGAGTTCTGTAAAAAATATGTTAAAATATCATAATTTTTAGCGTCACCCCGCTCGACTATATGTCTTTAAAAAACAAAAAAATCAATAAAAGAGCTGTGGGAAGTTCTTGTAAACCCACTGGGATGCTAAACAGGTCTGCTGGCAGTGGGTAAATGCATGCATGACGCCAAGACAACTTCGCCGGGGTACTGAACAGGCCCACTGGCAGCGAAGCAATGTCGGGTAGATGAAAATTTGCAAATAAGAGACCTCTTAACCTTAACATGTCCTTTATTCTGATCTAGAACTTCTTGGCAGGGTACAGATATCAGAGTGGGTTAAATGGAAACCCTGTTGAGGCTATGGACGCCTGCTGGCAGTAGTGGATCTATCAACAATATTGGAGATTTTATCTTTAATATCGTGGCTCGCTTGTCTTAAGACTGTTATCAGTTTTCATCCTTTAAACACTGCTAGAATATTTGGTTAATGATGATGTTTACATGATTTTCTGGTTGTTATTTTTGAGTTATAATTTTTCGCATTATTCTAATCTGAATTTGTTCTTGTGGCAGAGATAACTACTTCTACCAGTGTGTCGCCATTGTTGGCAGCCAATTTGCATTATTATATTGTCCTTATAAGCTGCCTACACCAGAGTTTTGCAAACTTTGATTTTAGTCGCAACCTTCGAATAAATTGACACTATTGTTTTATATGTGTTTGCCCACTTACCCTTGTCCTTGTTTTCACGACTGCAAGCATGAAAACTTTGATTTCGAAGTCGTATTAAAAACGTCGCTGGATTGTTATGATCACTCTTGTCTCTATGTTCATTGTGTTTCCAATTTATTTATCGTTATACAGTTGACAAGACTCCAAGATCCTTATTCATTTGGCATTCTTATTTGTTAATATGATTTCATTTTACAAGACTGTAAGGATATTCTTTTGATCAATTTTGTGAAGCACTGGTGATTTGATTTATATGTTCTTTGATCGATTCCCTTGACATATTGGTTTCATGAAAACACATTTATGTTATGGTAAGACCCTTGGTATAAATCGTTTCATACAACACATAGTTTATATAATCAAACCCTTGGTGTGATTTCGATTTATTGTGTTGGTTTTGAAACTATGAATATTGCTCGTGCAAACATTTGGTCCGCTTACCATATATTCATTGGTTGATTGAATGGCATAGTTTTTAACACATATGCATTGTGATTTGAATAGCTATATGCGCCGATGGTTTTACTGTGGGTAATGACTATTCTGCATGGGCCGAAATAGCTCCACCACCTTCGCACGTTTTGTCATTAATGTTTTCCCCCTATCTCGGGTCACCCCTGGTGTTTTCGGGTAAGCCTGTGAACATTTTTCCCCTGCGTATACTCTGTTTGAACCCTATCCCCTCACCCTGCTCACCGTGTGCTCCTGTCTATGGCACCGGTGGTTCGCATAGAGCCGAATGGTAGCCAAGCTTTGTTGCTATTTGATAATGCCCAATAAGATTTAGAAAAAAATGGTTGGCTGGTGTTTATACAGAGGTTCGAGGGTTTAAACCTATTTGTTGCCCAAAAATTCACCCTCACCTTTGACGGGTGCAAGGCCAAAATAGGTGACATTCAGCTCGAGCTGAATGAGAAATTCATAAGCTCGACTACGGGACTAGCAGCTAGCAGGCCAACGATGGTTTAAAAACTCCAAAGTCGATGAGGTGTTGTGGCCTTTGTTATTCATATCATGAAAGGTTACATCCTGTGATAAAGGTATGCTTATTTCTACCCTCAAACCCAGGTGGCACGACCTTTTGGTATTTGTGAAACAATTTGTGACCTGTGAAGGTCGGTATGGCTTGGTTTTTCTCTATCACCTCTGGTTGTTGATGAATTTCATGGGCTATCCTTTGAACATGCTGCATTAATTCTTGCGTAGTCTTTACAAGATGTCTAATAGGTTTAAACACGAGAAGGATGATAGTATCTTGTTTCATCATGGCTTGATTAGACTCATCGTCGTCCACCATTTAAACCTTCATGGCGATAATTGGCAAGCCTTTCTATCTCGAAATGGCTTTGCTGATTCAGGGTCTGTTCAAATCGATAAGGTTGTAGTTAGTGAGACTATGGTCGAGCCACCCGTTCCATTCCATATCCTCTTACCCCCTTCCAAACCCTCGATTTTCCCTGACATCGACCTACCCGACATCATAACAGACAAGATTGAGGCTATCAAGAAACCTGTGAGTAAGAAAGTCAAGGGTAATCCTACTGTCGACAGCAAGGGTAAGAAAAATGCTCGATTGATATCGAGACTTGCTCGGAATAAACCTAAGCCAAACGTTGATCAAAAGACCATAGTGCTGAGCGAGGAATCGGACTCCGATATCGAGCGTTTCCTAGCTGAAGAGTATCCCTATTCCCATGGATTATGTTCCAAGCAACCCTATGACTATGTATCTAACTTGCCCCCGTGCCTAAAAAACAACCCTAATTACCCGGGAATCAAACTACACAATGAAACCCCTGGTGGCTTAAAAAAACCCTCGCCCGTGTTATCCAATCCCGAGCAATTGTCATGTATCCAATGTAATTCTTGGCTAGAGCATTATTACGCTAACGTCCCCCTGTTACAATCAAAGATCAAAGCATTAGAAGAATAGGTGACAGTGCTGGCCAAGGAGAATGATAGGCTACGGACTAACGACAAGAAACAAAAAACCACTGACTCAATTGTTTTCAGGAATGTCGAAGCGGCAACAACCTTCGTCAATTCCAAATTATCATGACCGAGTTGTTTTTTGATTGCCTAGGTATGAATTTCGATATGAATTTTTCTTTGTAAGTTTGATTGAATTAATATAAAGGATTGGGTTTTGATTTCGATTAGCTCTATTCATTTTAATACATTCGAAATGATTCTGTTATGTTATGGATCCTATACAGTAGTCTCATTTTGCTAAAATTAAATGTAGATATGATTTGGTTATGCGATTTTGTCGTGCACAACTTAGTATAAGAAATTGATTAGTTTTTGATTCGGTTTGTTTTGATTTTGAATCAATTCTGTTCATTTGATTTAGGATAATCGATTTGGTTTGATTTCGATTGGTTTCGTTTGTTCCTAACAAAATCAAAACAACCCTGTTGATTTCGAGTTACCAGGAATGACTCTGTTTTCTATTGAATCAACATTCTTGTTTGGGTTTTGATTACCTTTGACCTGTGCAACAGATCTATTTGCTAAAAATCGTGTGGTTGTGTTGAATAATATGAGTTTGCATAACGATTTTGTTGCCCCATACTGTTTTGATTCGTTCCTGTTTGATTCGATTTGCAAGTGATTGCTGCATGCCACAATTAGCATGATCCTTTGTTTATGTTTAATATAGTTATATCAATTTGAAAAATGATCCTGTTGATTTCTTTTGCTTTCAATTTGCATACAAGTTTCGATTTGAATGATTCGTTTGGTTTCTAATTAGCAATCAAATGTTTGTTTAATAGTTTGAATATGATTCTTTAGGATTCAAATTGGTTTTAAAACGATTCTGTGTTAAATTTAGACCAGCTACAGAATCGCAAGATTCTGTAGCTAGTCTTAGAAATTAGATTTTTATCAATTTTATCAATAAGATATCCTCTAATCTTGTCTATTTTTGTCTTCTTTCAGGTGCATACGAATTACAATGGTTAATTGGGCGTGTTGTGGCAGTTTAGGAGATACTTTAGATTTGGTTTTGTCCTAGGTTGTTAGCTTGAGTCAGAAACTTGGGATATTTTCCCAGATTTGTGTAAGTTGTTTTGATAATTCCCACAGGGATGTTTTACCCTGTGGGAGGTCTTTAAATACTTGTTATTTTTTGTAATAATCATCATCCTCACTATGGGAGAACCAGACTATGGATTTATGATACAGAATGATTTGAAAGTTGATGTCTTGTAACAGCTTTCGCTTTCAATATATCAAACTTTTGTTTCAAGTTTTATTCGTATCAGTTTGCAGTTGATTATAGACTACTTTAGCTATCGTAATCTATTGCAGGTTGATGTGATATGATTAATGTGTTATCCATATCTGATCTCTTTTATTATTTAAAAATACAACAATCATTCTATTTCAATTTAATGAATACAGGTTTGTCTTTTTCATCAATTGAATTATTATGTACAAATTTTGCATAAGGATTTATCTGAATGTGAAGATTTGTAAATTATAAGTTTGCTGTAATTTTTTATATCTTGTTTGTCCTGTCATTGATATTTGAAGAGCACAACTGCTTCTAGTTTACGAGAAGCTCGTGGAGAATTCGGTGCGGGTTTCCTCCCTCCGATCAGCTAAAACAATTATTGCATACAGGACAAACCTGGAGCGTTTCTTCAGGTCAATGTGTTATTTGTTATTTGATAGTTAATTTGTTAGTATAGTATAAGTAGTTTAGATAGATATATGTATAGTTTAGATTTGTAGTTAGAGTTATTATTTTAGTTGCTTAGTTTAGTTAGTTTTTATTTAGTTTCTGTCTCATAAAACTATAAAAAATCAAAAAACATTGGTTTCGCTGTCTTAGGATAGATTACAAATGATTTTTGCAGGTTTTAATTTAAATCTGTAATTTGTAAATATTGTACATTTGTAATTAAAGTTGATTCTGTTGATAATTAAATATTTACTTTTATAGAATTATAGTGTTGTATGATTTAGGTAATATATTGTATATATGTAGTTTATATTTGTTTATTAGTTTGTTTTAGTTATTGTTTTTATTTAGATTAGTTTATTAGTTTAGTTTTCATTTGTCCGTCAGGGTGGGTTATCCCAAACAACTTGGGTTATTTAGACAACCTTGGACCAGATCCACTCTTCCAGTTGACGGACGGGCAATTTCGCTCGTCAACAATGTATCAGTCCCAGGTCCAACAACTCCTTCAGTTGCATTCTCAACTCCTATAACTCCAGGGTCGACATCCAATAAGGTGTTCTTGCTATCGGTTCAGTCCCTGGTTTCAGGTCTATGGTAAAATCCAATTCCCTCTCCGGGGGCATCCCAGGTAACTCCTTCGGAAAGATGTCTGCAAACTCGCTCACCACCGAAAGGTGTTCTATCCCTTCTGCTACTCCCTTTTCATTTAATGTAAGGATCGCATAAAGATTACACCCCTTGCACATGCTCTTCCATAACTACAAGGAAGATATGAACCTTAGGGAAACTCCCTGGTTCCTACCTACAATCATGTGTCGCTATCCCTCATCATCGACAAATCTCAACCACTCTGTCTTGCAATTGAGTATCGCCTCATGCAATTCCAAGTAGTCCATACTGATCATGACATCATAAGATCCTAAGATCATGACGTACAGGTTGGCCTTGGTGACAAACTCTCCTAGGTTAAGGGTACAACTCGTAATCTTCCCTCCAACCTTCTGTTTGGCTCCTGAAGCCATCTCTACAAAGCTAAACTCATCCTGTTCGACTGCCTTTACCTTAATACTTTTTAGCTCTGCACCAGAAATGAAACTCTCGGTAGCACCAAGATCTATGAAAATACTGAGGGTCTAGTTAGAAACTGTACCTGACATCTTGAGCATAGTCGACTGGCGATCTTCTTGGCGGTTATTCACCACTGCGTGAATCTGATGGGCCTTGCCCAAATCTCCCATTGTAGTGGGTCTGAATGATATAGATGCTCTAGTCCTCTCCACTGGGCAATCACGTTGGTAGTGTGGCTCCCCACATGTCCAACACCCCTTCTTCAGTCCAGTAATCCTAGTACCCAAAGTCGAAGCTGACGACTCACCGACCTGAAATCCTGGTCTGTTCTGCTGAACAGGCCTAAATTGGTGCAGTCAATGCTGTTGTTGATGTTGTGGTCCCCGGTAAGGAGTCCGCTGCTAAGGCACTGGTCGCCAAGATGTAGTGAATGTGGATCCTCTCTGGAAGCCACAATATCTTGGTGTCTGTCTAGCTGGTGTCTAATGCTGCTGTGCACCAGATGACACCTGCCCTGTTAGTCTCACTAGAGTCCATCTCTGACCCCCACTGATAAGCTCCTCCTCTGCTATGAGGGATATATGGATGACATCATGCAAGGTCTTAGTCATCAAAATTCTAACCTTTTCATGTATGCTGACATTAAGTCCGAACAAGAACCCGTTGAACTTAAGTTTATCAGTATTAAGGTGCGGAGCATACCAAAGCAACTCCATAAAATGGGCCTCATACTCAGGCACTGTACGAATGCCCTGTCGTAAGGCGTTGTACTCGTTGAACTGATGCTGAATGAATTCCTCTAATAGGTACCTCTCTCAGAACCAATCCTCAAATAGTTCCCATGACACGTCTTCGACAACCATGTTCAATTGTGGAAGGAGCGTCTTCCACCATAGAAGAGAACTCCCCTTCAGTTGAAAGACTGCCATGTGGACCTTCATGTTGGAGGTATAGTCGCGAAGTGAAAAGCACATTTCCATATTCTCCAACCATGCCTCGGCGGATGTGCCGTCCGGGGCACCAAAGAACTCGAGAAATTTGAACTTCTCAAGTTCACAGTGAATAATACTAGTACCAACCGGAGGGCACAGTGGACACTCAGGGGGTGCCGACGCCCTTGCCTCATCTCTATCCAAACAACTGATCAATGCCTTAGACATCTGCTGAAAGGACCTCATCAGCCCAACCACATCACCCACCTCTATCTGCTCCTGCCTGACCACCTGTTCGTCTCCCTGAGGGTTAGACCCCCCAGGCATGGATGCTACTAGGGGCATCGTGCCTCCTCCCCTAGCACCTCGTCATCAGCCTCCGTGACGTCCTCTAACCATGATTACCTGAACGAATACAAGTCAACTTAATTAGCAACATTATAATCAAATATCATATCAAGGAAAGACGAAGTGTTCCCAAGTCACGGGTTGAACTCGTTCTGATACCATATGTAGCAACCCTACCGTTATGGTGACAACATTGACGAATAAATTTTGTCTTTTTTTTTTTTTTTTTGCATTTAGGAGAAAAACATCACCTTTAGTTAAGGGTTGCTTGTTGTAGTGGAGAAGGGTTGTCAAGGGGTGTAGTATGGACTCTAAACTTTACAAAATAAATTAAAAGATTGAGTTCAGTAGATATGATTACAACTTAAAGTAGATATTTGTTCCAAAGGAATGGGTTTGTCAAGAACTCCATTCCAAGAAATTCATTTTAAAAAGGAGAAATTGACTGTCGAGTCAACACACTCCATTGGACANGAAGGGTTGTCAAGGGGTGTAGTATGGACTCTAAACTTTACAAAATAAATTAAAAGATTGAGTTCAGTAGATATGATTACAACTTAAAGTAGATATTTGTTCCAAAGGAATGGGTTTGTCAAGAACTCCATTCCAAGAAATTCATTTAAAAAAGGAGAAATTGACTGTCGAGTCAACACACTCCATTGGACATAAATTGGAAAAACAACACATTCGACTAGAAGGATTAAAAAGGTATTGATAGAACTACGACCTGTACAATTCTAAACCCAAAACATCGTTAACTTTATTCAAATGTGACAACTATTCCTTGTAATTGTACCCTTCCACTACCTTAAAGTAATTAATGAATCCCTTCAAATTTTTAATTGCAAAAGAAATTAAAGTAAAACAATAAATAGAAATGTCAATATTTTGCATTGCATTAAATCTAATAAATGAAACTTGCATTGTTAAAGGTAATTCTCCAATTGTAGATCATTGAGAATTGCAAATTTGAAACATACAACATTTCGGGAAAATGATTAGTGGATTGGAAATTGGGATTAATTGATTAACTAATTTACTAAACAATCTAAAGGCTTGACTGGATTAGTCATTGCTAAATAACAAAAAAGACTTATTCCATAAATTAGGAATGTAATTTCCTAAGTATGAATTCATTAAAACCCAACTAGTTATGTACGTTTGATTAGTTTGCGGATTTAGTGTAAAAGGCGAACCTTTAAGAATTGTATTGTTGGCTAAAAGGAATCTTGGGTTTTGGTCTAGTAACTAACATATCATTGTCGAGAAGATTATATCTCTGTCTAAAAACATTCACACAGTAGGAGGGTATTGTATTCTTGGTGGCACAAAGCTTTTGATGAACGCGTGGGGTATCCACAGAGACCCCACTGTTTGGGAATGTTCCCTGGATTCGAACCAGAAAGGTTAAGAATAGTTACAACCTAGACGTGAATGACCATAACTTTAAATCGATACCAATGGGTATGGGAGGAGAGCCATGCAAATGCTTAAGCTCACATTGGGTAGACTCGTGCACAATTTTGATTGGACCATTCCAAAGGGAGTTGAAGGAGTAGATATGAGTAAAGAGCATGGTAATAACTTGCATAAAGTGGTCCCAATGAAGGCCATGATCGAACCTCTCATCCCTCACCATCTAACTTAACTATGTCCTTCGGCGTTCTTCAACCACATAATTGTGGCTATGCTAGTTACAATGTTGTTATCCATTCAATTCCAAGATCGCTAAAATAAAGCATCACGGTCTAACAATGCTACCTAACAATAAACCAACAAGTACATGCTATCTAAAATCAAGTTGTTGCCTAACCAAGGCATTTTTGTCCCACCATGCCTGAAATGACTCTATATTGACCATGATACATAAAAAAATTCACAGTCACATAATTTCGCAGCCATACACTATAGAAATCATTGTCAATTAAATATTTAATTAGCAGTCACAATTATATATGTAAACGTTGACAACAATGTTAATTTCGCTATCCATGAAGTGGCCATCCATTAAAGTAAATCGTTGTCAACAGTGATCAAATTTGCAGTTGAAATGCAAGCAAACAAAGTGGTGAAGAAGTTACGGATTAAGGTTGCAGATTAGTCTTCTGTAAGGCAACTCTTTGGTCATGTCGGTCACAACATGGATAGGAACAAAGGGAAAGGTTTCACGGACTAGAATTGTAGTGGAGACAGCTCATCGAAGGATTGGATGCTTCTGCTAAGTTGATAGTAAATCCTTGGGGGGCACAAATTTCTGAACCACGACGACAGGCAAGAAGGGAAGGAGTAAACAGGGAAGGAGTGGTGCAGGAATTACACTCCAACAGTAACAATACTATAATTAATACTCCAGAGAATCAAGATTCTTGTAAGGTAGGGAAGCAAAGTCATATATCAGAAGTAAATTCATCACTGCAACAAGGAAGAGTAGGAAAGGAAGGATGAGATATCTTCCTGATAAAAATCAAATAATAGTTCTCTAGAAAACGATCCTGTTAGTAATGTTAACAGTCATTGCTTCAGACCAGAGGTTGTTGTAGTCACACTCAGACATAAATTGTTGTCTTTAATAATATTCACTATCAAAAATGAAAGCACATAAAGATTTTACTAAGCGAGATATGAGTTCGTTGTGTGTTGATATCACTGACTAAAAAGGGGTTAACAATTATAAAAGGGAATTAGCAGGGAGTTGATTATAAATCGTTTTCAATAACATGAGTAAAAATGAAGTGATTATAACATATGTAAACACAGTCAGAGTAACATATGTAAAATGCAGTGAATGCAAACGTTGTCTAAATTTTTGTTGTTGTTCCCAGGTTTTAAAAAAAACACAGTTAGAACAAGGGGTAAATTCGTTGCCTTTTAATCAAGAACTATCAATCATTGTCTGTACATATTAAATCATTTATGAATAGTAAAATTGCTTCTAAGAATTAAATTCATTCTAGATAGTCAAATCATTGTGGAAATTAGAATAGTTCTCTGGATAGTAAATCACAGTCAGTAAAATGTAAATCACAGTCCATAAACCAAACAAGCACTGGGATTGGTGTACTAATGAAAACAAACATTAAAATAAATGTAGCGGTACTCATTCACAAGAAAGTGCAAGAAAAATCATTCAACCATGAATCCATCAAGTAGAGATGAGTAAGGGATAGGCCGCTGGGAAAAATAACCTTCGCTCATAATCCACGCACAGAAAAGCAGGGCATTAGGATCTATAGGTCTATTAACACCAAAGTGACAATCGTTGATCTAACTCATGGACGACTGCTCAGGCGTGGATTGATGATCTAGGGATGAGGATGAAAGATAAAGCACAATCTCTTCCAAATAATCAATAAAAACACATAACAATCATAGCTTCAAGGATCGATGGCCAAGGAGATCAAATCGATGCAGAAAGCATAAAGCTATGATGATTTTAAGTTCTCGATTAAAAACGCTAAGTAAAACACTTTTATTTACACAATTAAAATACAAAAATATCAATATCAATACTAATCTACCATGCCGAAATAAAAGCACGCGTACCGTAGCCCAAGGTGACAGCTCCGAGTCATTTTCTTGTGCGCTTCGTCTAGCTCTTGCTTGTCGATCGATGTGACTTCATTGATACCTCCCATTCAATGCTAGGGGTACTTTTCTTCCCCCTTATCCCCCCAAGCCTCAAAGGGGCCATGCATTCTAAACCCAAGAACAACTAGCAACCAGCTTGCCTCGAAAGGTCGAGCTACCACTCGTACCCAAGCTGGGTATCCCAACTCCCACAAGATAAGTTAGTCAAGTAAAAAATTCTGCATTGTAACGTTACACATGAAGAAGAGATCCATACTCCTCCGCCTTCCTCCTTTATATAGACTTTCTAAGTGATTTCTTTCCCAAAATCCCATTTAATTTATTCTTCAATTATTTAATTCAGAAAAATCCTCCCTTGTACACATGTCACCCATCCCCTTAGTTGCATCAGAAATTTATTTCATTAATTAATTATTTACTACTTTTTTTGTCACCCACTTAAAAGCATCCCTAGAATTGCTCCTAGGTGTCCCCATATTCACTTACACATTTTAATGACTTATGTCCTTACTAAATTACCAGTTGAGTTCAATTTAGAAACTTCTTAAAGGCAAGATTCCTTACAAAGTTAGTCATTCTATTTTTTCCTTGTGTTTCCCTTTTTCTTTATGTTTCCCCCTTTTCCCCTTTCCCAAATATTTTTAAGTTTCCCTGTTAATAACCAAATATCAATATAGCATAGAAAATCTTCAGAAAAAGTACTCAACGCCTTGAAAAAGAGAGAATTTCAGATAATAAGCCTCTTCGAGTGGGCAACCTCCTTTTACCCCACTTAAATTTTCAAGTACAAGATGATTCAAAATGAAAATGTCTCCTTGATATATATAGGAGACTAGGAGGTATAATTACAACTAATGGCCTAAAGCCGACATAAATAAAATAACATTACTAATCTAATATGCCCCAATTAAGGGGTAATGAGCCAATATTAGGGCTTAACATGCCCCTCCCCTTGAGACAAGTGTTGTCTGCAATGCTTGAGTAACTCTGGATGATTCTGTATAAAAGACTCATCATCCCAAGTGGAATCTTCAGCCAGTAGTTTCCTCCATTTAATGAGATACTCTGAAATGGATCTATTCCTCAGTTGGAAAATTCTTGTGTCAGTGATGGCTTCAGGCTCCAATAAGATTTTTCCTTCCTCGTCAAGTTCTGGCAATATAGTTTGAATTGGTATATTGTCACCTATAACCTTCTTTAAGCATGAAACATGGAAAACGGGGTGTACTCGTGAAGATGCAGGCAGCTCCAATTTGTATGCCATAGTACCAATATTTTGCAACACCTTATAAGGGCCATAGTACTTTGGTGATAATTTATTATCCTTCTTGGCTTGCTTGAGGGACATCTGTTTGTATGGTTGTAGTCTTAAAAATACCCAATCCCCTACTTCAA
>JASDQU010686915.1:24981-37797 GCA_032191745.1 Picea mariana | reverse complement strand
CATGTGATTGGGTCCTTGCCATCAAACTTCCTCATATCAATCTTAGGAACGTGGTTGGTCTTCAAACCAAAGTTGGAGTTTATCCATTCTTGATTCACCTTCCTTGTGTCCTCATCATGAATTTCATGGGATGCATTTTCACTTTCAGGTGTCTTCTCTGTTATGAAATTTTTCAATACTTCCATGATCTCCCCTTTTAAACCATCTATCTTAGTATCCAACTTAGTTTCCATTGAATCCATCTTAGTATCCAATGAATCCATCTTATTTTGTAGTTCATTTATGTCCCTACGCATTTCTTCACCTTCATCAAGAGTCCAAGTAGGATTTTCTGGAGGCTTATTTGGTGTATAAGTTCCCTTTTTGGGTGGCATGTTGGCCAAGTATCACTTTTGAACCTTGATTTTGAGGTGGTTCTGCTAGACAATATTTCTTCTGTTGTATCTCCCAAGTTTCGGCCCTTCTCGGTATGAAATTTTCTTTTAGTTAGTTCTCTTATATTTCTTCTCTGCAATGCCACAGGTCTGATCAAAATTGGATGTGCCAAGTGGAATTTACGGTAACTTCCTCACAACTTGCCGATTTTTGGCCTTTCTAGGAGATCTCACTTGTATAGCATGCCCCACACAAAATAATTGATATCAAAATCTGAAAATCCGACCCAAAATACTAAAGACCGTCCACAATCCAATGAAACCAGTCCCACTCAATTTTGATACTCTAGCAAGAAGTTATGATTGTTTTACCTAGAACACCTTCTTGAGACTAGTCAATAGGACTAGTCAGATACCCTATCTTACACAAGGTGTATCTACAAATTTACGATGACCCAGAAGCTGAACTTTTTACCACAGATACCTTACTAATTTCTGTAAATTTCCTACTGATTTCAGGGTCTGAAACATTACAGAGAATTTTTTATAGCGAAAATTCCACAATGACTCATTTCAGGATGATTCCAGAACCCTATCTTGTACAGGCTGTATCTTTGAAAGTATAAGGCCTCAGGAACTGAATTTTTAACCCAACGTACTTTGTTCCGTCTACTAAATAGCCTCCAAGCCGTTCCTTCTGAAACATTGTAGAAAACAAGATATAGCGAAAATTCCACGGTGTCTGAGATGTAGCAGCGAAACCCCAAGACCTTGAGCTCTGATACCATATGTTAAGAACCAAATATCAATATAGCATAGAAAATCTTTAGAAAAAGTACTCAATGCCTTGAAAAAGAGAGAATTTCAGATAATAAGCCTCTTCTAGGGGGCAACCTCCTTTTACCCCACTTAAATGTTCAAGTACAAGATGATTCAAAATGAAAATGTCTCCTTGGTATATATAGGAGACTAGGAGGTATAATTACAACTAATGGCCTAAAGACGACATAAATAAAATAACATTACTAATCTAATATGCCCCAATTAAGGGGTAATGAGCCAATATTAGGGCTTACCATTCCCTCTTTTCCCTTTTAATTAATAAATTTTAATTAGCATATGTAGAAAAACAATCAATTCCCTTTTAAAATTTTAATCCCTCAATATAATTTTATTTTAATAAATTAATCGAATTTCTTACCTCATTTTCAACACATGTTTAATGGTGATTATTATTATCTTTTTATTTTTAGTTTTTTTACCACAAGTATCACTTAGACCTAGATTTTAATTTCCCATGCTGGGCAATATTTTTATTAGGGAATTTGTTTTTAAATATTTTTTATCATATCATTCGTTCTAAGGCCATCTAGGTTTATTCACTTATTAATTAACAATGCGACGTGCCCTCCAGGACGCATTAGGTGCTCCAACGGTGCCACTCGCCTCATTTCGTTTCTCTTGCACGATGTGCCCTTCAGGATGCACTACGTGATCCAAGGGTGCCACTCGCCTCTTGAATGACTTGGTAGACATCAAAAACCCCTGGAGTCAATACTCCTCCAGGTGATCTTGTGGGAGACTAAGGGCCTCTAAGGAATAATTCCCATGCCTTATTGCGTGCCCCTTAGAATCATCGTGAGCGACTGTCGCAGTCTATCCTCATAGCATCGTGGGTCTTCTCGAACTAGGTAATTGTTAACCTACAGTTTGAGCCACGACAGGAGTGCTAGTAGGCTGTGGCAGGGCTGTTGTCCACACCTCTCTCTCAACGTCTCTGGTTGTCATGCATGACCCCTGTACTCCACATGTGAGTCTGGTCGGCAAGCTATCGTCAGCCAACATCATCAATGAATCATGTCAGAAATAATATCAGTTATCATAACATCTAATCAGATGTGCATATGTCATATCAACAATAATAAAAACCCAATAGTCCATTCCCTGAATCGATCCAGAGTCCAAAGGGTTTCATCGATGCCCCTGCATCCTCAAGGTCCACAATGCTGAACACTCAGGAGAACCCAGCCAATAGCACCTTTCTATGTCAAAACAACAAAATAACATGTCATCATATCCATAACGCCTCATAATCATAATCAGACACCCAATAGTATAATAATCCGGATCACTTGTAAGCAGGTGTCCTCAAAGAATAAGTTCACTCAGTGCGTGCAAGAGCGGGATGTTACAAATACAGACGAACTCATCAGTGTTATTCAAGAAAAACCACGCTACCTAGAATAATGGGGGAAGACTTTCAATCCTATAGGTATTGTTTTGTTTTAACCTATTTAGAGGAAGACATCTCTAACTTAATATAACCAATTTTAAGTCTTACTTCATATTTACATTGATTGCATGTTTTAAATAAATCTATTTTAATTTTGAGATATACTCATTATTAATTATTAAGAGGGGTTAAATATTTTGACATATAAACATATTTAAGCTAATCATAATCTTCCCCAACTTTATAGAAGCCATAACATATATAAAATATAAACATGTAAAAATAAAATTTTTATTAATATTAATATTTATATTTACATTTATCAATATTTTTATATAAATATCATATCTATATTTTTTTAGTTATGTGTATAGGTCTATACAAAAGTTTTTTTATTTAGTGTATATATCAAATGTCTTTCTTATAGACGTATATGTATGTTTGTTTTTTTTCCCTTTACATATGATGATGTAAGGTTACCCATGTGACAACATATTTATCATACACCTTATTAGTATAGATATAATGATGTGAGAGTAAAACACAAAGTTCAACTTTTGTGGTGGCATGTCAAAAACCTCTATTGAAAATAATTTTCTTCTAAAATTGACTTTTTTTTTACATGCAACATGATTCATGAAGAAATATTAGTACACAAATGAGAAAGGAACAAACCAATATTAGCATCATCGATATCCACTATCATTTCAGAGCTAAAACCACACTAAAATGAGCTTAGATTCATTTAAATATGGATCTATCAAGTACCAAAAGCGATCAAATTTATTGAGGTGTAACTTCAATAAACTTCCATACTAATTTCAATTAAAATATACTTTTGTACATACTAATTTCAATTAAAATATACTTTTGTAACTTCCAATGATATTTGTTAATGGGATTATATGATGCTCTCCAAACTCATTAACTCGTCACTAGATGCTTTATTATTAATGTTTGTTATTTTTATTATGTTTGCCCTCTGTAACATTTCTTCTTATGTTATCTTCATACTTATATAAGCCAAATAGAAGAAGCAAGAAATCATTCAATTGTTCATGTCTTGAATAGTTTAAATGAAATTGTGTGGATATATTGATTACAATGAGAAATCATATAGAGAATAGTTAGGAGGTTTGGTGCTTTGATAGTTCTCAACTAGAAGGTTTTTCTTCATCCTTATATATGTGAATTTTGTATGAACTTTGGCCTATAGAGATCATTTGAATTGGTAGTTTCTTAGCTCTAATTGAATTGTAGTGGCGACTCATGAAAATATCATGATACATAACAACCCTCTACTTCTACTTATCCCAATAATCCTTTACCTCAATAGTCCTTTGAAGATTCTCTTTATATATCACCCTTGTTTAAGGGAAAGTATTTTCTCGGATTTTCGTCGTCTGACTTTATCTAGTTAACTACTGCCACCTATTTGACACACTCTCTCGATTTTCCTTTATAATCTTTCGTCTATCCATCCTCTTATCCGTTTCCTATTAAAACTCGACATGTATCGTACTATTTGTTTCATGGTCTCGCAACTCTTCTAGGGGAGATATGAAGGGTATTAGAACAACTATTGGCCGTGGTTCTAAAGGTAACGCTCCAAGCACTTCAGGAAGAGCTGGTCCAGGAGTTCGATCATCAGACAATTCAAGACAACACGGAAAAAAAGGTGCCATTGCTAATCGATCCACTCCAAACAAGATCGATTGTCTGGTAATAGATTAACTAATTTTGCACCTGTTTAGTTCTCATATAAATTCCTTTTCTCTTTTCGTTGGCACAACATAAATGCAGCTTTCTTATTCATTTCTCGAAGATTTACATTTTGATGGCTTCCTATGTTTACAAACTTGTATTTTAAATTAGATTCAACAAGATGAGGTTGCCAGCAGACACAGTGGATTCGCCTCGTCCACCATCGCCTATACTCCTCGTATATATACTAGGAATATATATTGTTGGGGATATATACAACTATATATTCCTGGTGTATATACCAAGCAATGATGGAGTAGACAGAGTCGATAGGTGGTGAACCGTGATGGATGATGTGGATGCAACAAGCGGTGGTGATATCAGTGGTTGTCAAAGTCCACTGTCAAATCTCTGACAAATATATAAATATCTCTCAAGCGAATGATGAGGGACTTGCATGGTGCACATTGCATATCCCTCATTGATCCCAGACAATGCTTCATTGCCATCTTTCATGGGTTCTTTTAAATTTCCGATGTGAAGAAAATATATAATTTTTTATTTTCCAATCTAAATCAGATCTGTAATTTCTTTCATTTTCAATGCGCACAACACATAATATTTAAAAAGTATTAATAAAAATATGAAATCGTAAAATATTAATAAACAAATATAAAATTTGTTTTAATGATAATTATAATAAAATATTTTAATATTAATTATATATAAAATATTAATAAAAAATTTAAAATTTAAAATATTAATAAAAATACAAAATGTTTTAATGTTGATTATAATAAATTATTTTAATTATTACAACGAAGGTGTTATTCAAGGGGAGGTTATTCTTGGAGCTTTCGTTGTCTGTACATAGCCACTTGAAACCCGTCATGTGTCCAAATGTAATTTGTCAAACAATATATCATTATTTGTCACTTCTCTCATCTTGCAAACCATCATTTTCCTCGTCCTCCTCCCGGGCCAGAGGGGAGGTTCTTCGAGCCTTCGTCGTCTATCCATCGCCACTTGGAACTCGTCACGTGTCCAAATGCAATCTGTCATCATTATTTGTCACTTCTCTAATCTTGCAAAACATCATTTTTCTCGTCCTTCTTGCGGGCCAAATGGATTCAGGACTTGTTTACATAACCATGGTTATTAATTAGCACAGTAGTTAAATAGCTGCTGGTTAATTTCGAAAAGTTGATAATATGAAATAAATCCTTAAAATAATATATATTTAATTTTATTGTTGATTAAGAAATAAATGGTTTTGCTTTATTTATCTGGTGTTAATATTTTAATTTCTGTTAATCACTTACGTGGCAATCAGTTAGTTATCAAAGTAATTTTTAAATATGATTAGGTAAATGTAAAAAAGTAAACACATAAACTGATGTCATCTGGTGTTAATAATTATGTAAAAAAGTAAACACATAAACTGATGTCATCTGGTGTTAATAATTTAATTTCTGTTAATCACTTACGTGGCAATCAGTTAGCTATCAAAGTAATTTTTAAATATGATTAGGTAAATGTAAAAAAGTAAACACATAAACTGATGTCTTTTATAATAGCTAGGAAGTTAATGATTGAAATCATAGCCATTTATTTTGTGTGACTATTAAAAATATTCCAGCCATATTTAATCATGTACATAGAAAACTTATTAAGCACTAAACCCCTATTAAATCTGCCTATTATCAATAAGTGTATAATTAAACCCACAATCCCTCCAATATGTATGACGACTACTATTTCACTAATCCTCTCTTTATCTTTATATTCATGTTGATGTGATCATTGATGGTCATGACCATCATAGGACAGAGGTAAATCGTGAATGTTCCTGCACACTTTTTATTTATCAATAACTGTGATGGTTGAGAACGCATTTATGTAAACTGAAAAAAGGCAGGGAGCTTTTTCCTCTAAAATTGTTGCCACAAATACGTATGGAAAATAAATTTGTAGAGGCGAGTCGCTTAATTGTGCCAGTCGTGGAAGTATATTTGGGGGGATTTGAGTTCAACAGATAATCAAATTGCTGTAGAATCCGAGTTAAAAACAATCGATTTGAAAGCATTTCGTATAAATGTAATATTTTAAATATAATAATGGGTGGAATATCAGTGTGAAGCCTTTTAATTAATTAAAATAGTTGTTTATTTTACTAAATAAATATTAAAATTTTATAAATAAATTATATAATAATTCACAATTTTATAAAAAAAAATTTAAATAGTATTTTATTATATATATATATATATATATATATATATAAATTTTTTTCAAATTCAATATATGTAAATTTACTTTCGAAGTTATATGCCAACATCAAATAATTTTGAAAAAATATTTTAATATAGAAAAATTTGCAATCACATATATCATGAGATAAGTGTAGGTTTTTCGTGTTTAAAAGTTTGTTTCCACTCCTTATTATAAATTATTATAAAGCACTAAAATGTAAACTCATAAATATTATGAGTTTTTCATCTTTGATAATGAAGGACATTTGTGTTTTCACTCTTTATACTCTTTATTAAAGAGCATTAAAATGTAGAAATTTATTTTAAATACAAACAATTAAAACAGTATTAATATAAAACTTTTTTAAGTAGGATAATATAAAAATTAAAGTAGTATTAATATAAAACTATCTTTAAGTAAGATAACATAAACCCCTTTTAAGTAAGATAGTTATTTTGTTTAATTATATAAATATTAAGGTTTTATGAAAAAAAACTATGTAATGTTTTTAGTTTTTTTAATAATTATATAAATATTAAGGTTTTGTGAAAAAATTATGTAATGTTTTTATTTTTTTAATAATTATGTCGTTTAATTATATAAATATTAAAGTTTTATGTTTAATTATATAAATATTAAAGTTTATGAAAAAGTTATGTAATGTTTTTAGTTTTTTTAATAATTGTTTAATTTTATTATATAAATATTAAAATCTTATAAAAATAATATTTTAAAATCTCAAAAAAATAATATATTAAAATCTCATAAAAGAAAAATGTAATATTTGAAGGTTTTATAAATGAATATTATGTCTTACGAAAAGATTATGCAATATTTTTTAATTTTTTATGAATATTTAATATAATGAAGTTTAATTAAAAAGATTATGTAAAATTTTATTTTTTTATTTATTTATCAATTAAGTAGTAAATTTTATTAAAATATGAAAATATGAATATAATATATAGAATTTTAGGTCAATTGGGTGTAGTTTGGATGGTTGTGAGGAATGATTGTTATCCTCTTTACCTGGATTCAATTTACATAATAACATGAATAAAGCTCATAATGAATATGTTGTAATGATTTAGAACTTATATGTATTGAAAAGTTGCATTTGATTCAAAATTGAATAGCAAAGTCAATCTAAAATATTTTACTAAGAAAAATCATGTTAAAAATATAAATTTTAAAAAATTCCATGCAACACATTGAATAAAATTATGAAAATTTTATTTAAGAAAAAATCGTTTTAAAAATATTAAAAACTAAAAAAAATAATAATTTTGTCAATATTTTATAAAATGTAAGTTTTATAAAACAAATTAATGAAAAGTATTTAAAACACTAATTATATTTATATACTACTAAAAGCATGCTACTTTTTCCAACCTAAAATATATCACTTTTTTCTTATAATATTTTATAAAATGTAAGTTTTATAAAACAAATTAATGAAAAGTATTTAAAACACTAATTATATACTATAAAAGTATACTACTTTTTCCAACCCAAAAAATATCACTTTTTTTTCTTATAATTGTATAAATGAGATTTTGAAAAAAAAAATATTATTAAGGATATTTAATTAAATGATTTGGAAAAAAATTGATTGTTTTTAAGAAAAAGCCACTTTCATTGATATATTTATTTATATATTTTTTCAATATTAAAGAAAGATATTAAAAATATATATTTATTAGTACATGAGGTACTTAGTATAGAAACTCTCATATTGATATTATCTAGTTTATTTTACAAAATGTTTAAGAAACATTTAGTAAGACTAATAATAAAATATATGATTAATTTTAATATTTTCAAAATTAAAAACCTTTTTACAATTATTGAAAATTTATATTACAATTTTTTTATTGGTTAATATGCAAGTGATGGGACTAAATAGTCGTGGTGGTCGTGAACTATTATTTTCACATATTTGTCAAAACACTAAAATTAATTTTGATAAACATATTTGTGATTGGCCAGTTGTGAGTTTCACACTGCACATTACAATGTGCATTGAATTGTGCATCAATGCACTCGAGGCAAAGCAATTCTTTGCAATAGAGGCAAAGAAGTTGAGGTTCTGCAACCTCCCTTTAGCATGGAAACTTGCATGCGAAATTCTACCATGTGCCATCCTCTTTTTCTTGATACTGCCACCATCTAATAGTAAGGATTCATAGCAAGTGAAAGTTGAACCTTATTTGCTTGTTACTACCACCACCTAATAGTAAGGACTCATAGTATCATAGTAGGTGAAAGTTGAACCTCCTTTGCTTGTTACTGCCACCACATAATAGTAAGAATTTTCATGTTACTTCCACCATCTAATAATAAGGATTCATAGTAGGTGAATGATGAAACTCCTTTCTGTTGATGTTTGGTAGCTTCGGGAGGAACTTTCCCTCCTATATGACCTTTCTTAGATGTAGAGAAGATTATGGAAGCAAGAGATTCATTGGATAGATGTTGAAATACCTCGGAAGAGAAGTTGACCTAGAAGAACAAAGAATAATGAAAAGACACCTTCCCAAAAGAAAAGTCAGCCCAATTAGAAGGACATGAAGACTATAAATAAGGAAGCACCTTAGCTCATTTATTCACCCACAAACACTCTCTCAACTACAGAGAAGTAAGGCGCAAGTTTGGAGAAGGTGACACAACTGCTGTAGTAACAAGGTTTCTTCTTGTTCAGTCTTTCTGGTATCTCTCTCTTGTGTGCTACTCTTGGTAGTGGTGCGTTATCTTTGCATTGTGTTGTTGTTGCAACTGTGGTGGTATTTCTGGTTGAGCTAGCCTTTGAGATAACATTTATCTGTTTGGACTTGATTTGTAAATGAAATCTATCTAAGAAAAGTTGTTGGGTTCTCCCAGGATAAATGTCTTTTTGTCTCTTGTTTATGTTGTTACTGCTTAGGACATGATATATCTATATCTATATCTATATCTATATATATATATATATATATATATATATATGCTAATGGTATTGAAGTAAAAGAACACTAGTAATAATAATAATAATAATAATAATAATAATCTATTTTTAAGGTCACGACTAAGCCACACTAAATTGGTGTATGAGACCCCCTTGTTTGTGGGACAAGTGACCCCCCTTCGCCCAATGATTTGACCAGTAAAGTATACAGAGGTATACATACTCGACCCCCTCTGGATTTGAACTTGTGACCTCTTAAGAGGAAACACATGTGTTCTTAACCATTAGGCCCACTCAGGATGTATAATGCTCTGTAAATAAGGAAAATCCGACATGGAATCAACGTTGGTTACCTTCAAAACAATTTGACCACTATTAGGAAGATCGCTACAACAACACCTTGTAGCACCTTGCAGCTGCAATACTTTGTCAAGCTCATCGAGCACTATCCCAAGGTTTTTGGGGATAATTCCTTCACAAAGCAGTGTTCCCTAACCTAGCGCACCCCCTGGAATCCTCAACGTGCAGTTTAGTGAAGTTTGAAAAATCAAGGTTTTTCGGTGCTAGGGTTTCTACCAGTGAAAAATGTCAACCAGCATGAAAGTTAAAGATAGATTGGATGGAGAAGATAACTTCATATCCTGGAAGCACATAGTTCTCCTCATTCTAGAAGATAATGAGTTATTGGATCATATCAAGTAGATGCTTCCAGAACCAGAAGAAGAAGACACCAAAGGAAAGTTCAAGAAGAATGAAGTCAAGGCCAAAAGGATCTTGACAGACTCAATAAAGGATCATTTGATACATAATGTATCATAACTGAAGACACCGAAGGAAATGTTTGATGCCCTAACTAGACTCTATGAAATTAATAATACCAATCAAAATCTTACTCTAAGGCATCAACTCAGAAACGTGACAATGAACAAGCCATAAACAATAGCCAACTATTTCATGAGGATATTGCAGATCAAGGACCATTTAGCATCCATTGGAGATCCAGTAGAATATGCTGAACTCGTGACTACTACACTCAATGGATTTCCATCCTCTTGGGATCCATTTGTTCAAGGGATTTGCGGCAGAAGCAAATTGCCCAAGTTCAACAAGCTATGGGCAGACTGCACTCAAGAGGAATCTAGGGATATCCAAATCACAGAAGACTAATGATGATGAAAATCAAGAACTTGCTGCCCAAGTGAAGAAGAGAAAGGAAAGGGAAGAAGGCAACCCGAAGAAGTCTAAAAAACCATGCCTCATGAAGGATGCATCAAATATCAGATGCTACAATTGCAAGGAGATGGGACATTATGCCGCACAATGTCCTTTTAAACATGAAAAGAGAAATAAGAATCACCATGCATATGAAAAAAATGTTGAAGAGCAGAAGTCAAAGGATGAAGAGTATGTCCTTTAGCCAGTAGTGCTTCCAAGAACATGACCGAAGAAACTATAGAAGACAAGTTGAGTGGGATAACATTAGCTAAACTCCAGGTTTGCATATCAGGTTTGATATTTTATATTGTTGCAATTAAGTAAGTGTTGTAACTAGAATAACAATCTTTAAATCCTATTATTGCTATCGATATTGCTAATTTAATAAATACTTGATTATAGTTGGTACGACTATCATTAGGTGAATGCTTATATTAATAATGCACTTGTTTACACGATAAATTGATCTCCTCTAGGAGATGTTCTTGGTTGTTGACCTTGTTCCATGAAGGTTATCTTGTAAATTCCATGAAGGTTCCATGGAGATGTTTTTGTTCTTGTTCTCGGCAGGTCATAGGTAATAAATCTAAGAGGGAGCTATAATGACGGTTGTAGAAGGAAAAAAATTAGATGAACCATACCATGAGGAGGATCAGATGGCTCCACCAGTGGTGATGCAGGCAGCTCCACCAAGTACCAACTTAGAAGGAGATACAGTTCAAAGGGAGTCAACCCTCAGGATCCAGTAGGGAGGAGCAACCTCTCCAGGACAATTCATAGGATCGTGTAGAATCAGAGTGAGCCTGATCTCAGAGAGAGTCAGTTGCTTAGATGCTTTCATTCAGAAAGTATTCCTCTTCATAGTCATATGGGAGAAAGAGACGTATTCCAGGACTGATAGAAATGAAGCTATATCGAAGCTTTAGAGGCTTCGAGGAGATATGAGACCTCCTAGGAGGATCCCTTGTTTCAGTGATAGAGGAGGAAGACAATCAGAAGGACTGGGATATGGATTCTTTCCTTGGTTTCAAGACCAGAAGGGAAGTCAATGGTGACTTCCAAGTTAATCTACAAGATCAAGCATGTTGCAGATGGAAACATAGAGATGTACAAAGCTTGATTTGTGGCCTAAGGATTCTCCCCCAAAAAGGGAGAAGATTATGATGAGACACTTGCTCTAGTATCCAGAAGAAGTGTATAGAGAGAAACCACAAGATACATGAGAAAGAGTCTCATGTCTGTAGATTGAAGAAGGCTTTGTGTGGACCTATGTGGTACGATTGGATATGGATTGAGATATGCCTCAGATGGAGATGTAAATATGCATGGATATATCGACTCTATCTAGGTAGGGAGTGCAATGGATCATAAGAGCACTTCTAGATGTTGCTTCGGTTTGGGATCCGGTATGATCTCATGGTTGTGCATGAAACAAAAATCAATAGCACTCAGTACAACAAAGGCATAATATATCACAACTAGTGTGGAAAGTCGTGAAGCAGTGTGGCTACAGAAGTTTCTTGCAGGTCTTCATCCGAGACATGATGCAGAAGGGAGCAGTGAAGCTCTAGTACACATCCACAGATGAGAAGATTGTGAACAATCTCACCAAGCCTTTGTCCAAGGGGATGGATAAATGAGTAGCATTGGGAAGATATTCTCCTAGATTGGTTATGTTGATTTGACCAAGGGAGAATGATACATTCATTCACAGAATTAACCATGCTGACTTGACTAGTGGTGAATGACCTAGGCACAATATTTCTCCTATTAGTCATGTTGATTTAACTAGGAGTGAAAAAGACTTGAGGTGCTCCAGATACAAGATTGGAGTGATGCAGAATGTCCACCCTCGTTGAGAGGGAGGTGTGTTGTTTTCTTCTCATGTCGGCTAACCCCTCTGGCCAAGGGCTCCCAAGATCAGTCATGTTAGGTGACTTAGGGGGTAATACATTTTCGGATATGATGAGAGAATAAGCATCACACACATAGTAGTGAGGAATATGGGAGTAGCTTCGTGCTACTGGATGAGACTATAACTATGGTTGATGGAATTATAGTAGTTGTGTGCTACTAGCTGATTGCTGCATAGT
>JASDQU010686915.1:1193-24961 GCA_032191745.1 Picea mariana | reverse complement strand
ACCTATGTGGTACGATTGGATATGGATTGAGATATGCCTCAGATGGAGATGTAAATATGCATGGATATATCGACTCTATCTAGGTAGGGAGTGCAATGGATCATAAGAGCACTTCTAGATGTTGCTTCGGTTTGGGATCCGGTATGATCTCATGGTTGTGCATGAAACAAAAATCAATAGCACTCAGTACAACAAAGGCATAATATATCACAACTAGTGTGGAAAGTCGTGAAGCAGTGTGGCTACAGAAGTTTCTTGCAGGTCTTCATCCGAGACATGATGCAGAAGGGAGCAGTGAAGCTCTAGTACACATCCACAGATGAGAAGATTGTGAACAATCTCACCAAGCCTTTGTCCAAGGGGATGGATAAATGAGTAGCATTGGGAAGATATTCTCCTAGATTGGTTATGTTGATTTGACCAAGGGAGAATGATACATTCATTCACAGAATTAACCATGCTGACTTGACTAGTGGTGAATGACCTAGGCACAATATTTCTCCTATTAGTCATGTTGATTTAACTAGGAGTGAAAAAGACTTGAGGTGCTCCAGATACAAGATTGGAGTGATGCAGAATGTCCACCCTCGTTGAGAGGGAGGTGTGTTGTTTTCTTCTCATGTCGGCTAACCCCTCTGGCCAAGGGCTCCCAAGATCAGTCATGTTAGGTGACTTAGGGGGTAATACATTTTCGGATATGATGAGAGAATAAGCATCACACACATAGTAGTGAGGAATATGGGAGTAGCTTCGTGCTACTGGATGAGACTATAACTATGGTTGATGGAATTATAGTAGTTGTGTGCTACTAGCTGATTGCTGCATAGTTATAGAGACATCGATTATGATTATGGTTGATGGCATTGTAGTAGTTGTGTGCTACTAGCCGATTGTTGCATAATCATAGGTATGACTATGGATGATGGCATTGGAGTAGTTGTGTGCTACTCATTGATTGCTACATAGTCATATAGATGACTATGGATGATGGAATTGTAGTAGTTGTGTGCTACTAGTTGATTTTTGCATAGTCATGGAGGTTGCAGACGATGATTATGGTTGATGGCATGGTAGTAGATTTGTGCTACTAGTTGATTGTTGCATAATCATAGAGACTGGGATACTACACGGTGATAACTTGTGTAGCTATCAATTGATTACAGGAGAGAGACATTGTTTCTTTGGATAGTAGTTGTATGCTACTTGGAGTGGTTATGTACCACTAGATAGTAGTTGTGTACTACTATGGATCGACACAATCATGTTCTACTAGATGGCATTGTAGTAGCTATGCACTACTAGCCGATTGCCATGGACACTACTAGTTCAAATTGGGAGTAGTTGTGTGCTACTTGATTGCATAGATTGTGACGGATGATTCGAGCTACCAATGGCATTGTAGTAGTTGTGTGCTACTAGTTGATTGCAGAGTAGTCATTGGACTACTAGATGAAGACATCGTGAAAGATACCTCCCTAGCTAAGAGGGAGTGTTGATGTTTGGTAGCTGCGGGAGGAAATTTCCCTCCTAGATGACTTTTCTTAGATGCAGAGAAGATTCCAGAAGCAAGTGATCCATTGGACAGATGTTGAAATACCCCAGAAGATAATTCGGCCCAAAAGAATAAAGAATAATGAAAAGACACATTCCCAGAAGAAAAGTTGGCCCATCTAGAAGGAAAAGAAGACTATAAATAAGGAGGAGCCTTAGATCATTTGTTCACCCACATACACTCTCTCAGCTACACAAAAGCAAAGTGCAATTTTGGAGAAGGTGACACAACTACTACAATAATAAAGTTTTTTCTTGTTCAGTCTTTCTGGTATCTCTCTCTTGTACACTACTCTTGATAGTGGTGTGCTATCTTGGCATTGTGCTATTGTTGGAGCTGTGGTGGTATTTATGGTTGAGCTAGCCTTTGAGCTAGGATTTATCTGTTTAGACTTTCTTTGTGAACATAATATATCTAAGAAAGGTTGATGGGTTTTCCCTCATTTGGGGTTTTCCCAGGACAAATATCTTGTGTTTTTTGCCTCTTTTTTATGTTGCTACTGTTCAGTACATGATATATATATGCTAATGGTAATGAAGTAAAATAACACTAGTAACTCTAATGCTCTATAAATAAGGAGAATCCAACACTTTTCTTGTTACTGCCACCACCTAATAGCAAGGATTTTTCTTTTGTTACTGCCACCACCTAATAGCAAGGATTTTCCTTTTGTTACTGCCACCACCTAATAGTAAGGATTTTCCCATTGTTACGACCACCACCTAATAGTAAGGATTCATAGCAAGTGAACGTTGAATTCTAAGCCAATGATGAAGACAATTTTTCCCTAGTATGTTATTTTTTTTCAAATTCTTATAACTTAGATAAAGAAATAGAGTATAGGMATTGAATCTCAAGCTGTTCGAGACGCATATTTTCATCCATTTCAGAAGGATTTCAACGCGTTTATGATATCCCAGACATAGGAGATGGTCTGTGGAGGTCACATGCTTTTTCTCTTTACGGGTCGAACGTTTGGGGATCCAAGACATTAGGGTTTCATGGCTTTCCCTTATGAACGCTACAGGAATAGCTTATTGTTTTTTCAAGTTCTTCTTGACTGCAATGACATAATAAAGTTTGAAAGAATGAGAGGTTAGTGGGTCTCATTCAAGCCCATTATAGCTCAAGTGTTCTACGTAGGCATGGATATTATTACCAGAGTTTCTCTGGACAATGGAGTGAATCATTTCGTCTTAGTAGCTTATAGGAAAACCGTTGCTACAATGCTCATTGATCCTTCTGCTTATTTCTTAAACCCATAATGTTCGTTACGATTTCTAATATATGAAAACCATGAAATTACAATTCCTATGCTTCCTAATGTGATGTAATTCTTAAACCCATAATGTTCGTTACGATTTCTAATATATGAAAACCATGAAATTACAATTCCTATGCTTCCTAATGTGATGTAATGCAATTTTCTTTTGAAATTACATACTTTAAGATGAGTAGATCAACATGAGAGAGTAGTTCCAATGTGAAGCTAATATGCATAACTTTATTGGTGAACACAACCTACATCCTAAAAATCTATAGGAAAAGAGCATTTGGGTGGAATCCACTGGTAGCCTCTACTCTTTCTCCATAATCAATGTGTGTTGCTAAGTTTGCATTGCATCTTACAAGAAGTGTTTTTGTCTGGTCGTATCAAACTCTGGTTCCTGTACCTCGCCTAACTTGATGAGAATATACGTGGCCCGCATCAATGGCGATCCTAGTTGGTACAATTTTGTTACACGGGTTCAAGATTCTCCGAGAAAACGTGGCTTATGATATCTTTTATGCACCAACACTTTAAGTGTTCTCTTTTTTGAAATTACATGTGTTTGTAAAAATTATTATATTTTAAAATGTTAAATTGGAACCAATTTTAATTAAAATTTATGTTTGTTTATGTTTAACTTTATCTATATTTTAAATATAAAAAAATATTATTATTATATTGGAATTATCATTGTACAATACGGTAAACCTAGTTTTCTATCCTATGTAGAATACAAAGGTGATAACCCTGATTATTTCCTGTGAAAATCTCGTCTATCCTTTCATCATATGTGATTCAGAATCGGATCCAGGAATGTGAAAGGGCTAAAAAAGGCTAAAAAACAAAAGTTCTCAAAATCGGTCGAAACAAATTCCATTGTGACGTCTCATCGTGTTGATTCCGTCCATATATTTACTTTCTCAAACGGACGTCATATGCCAAAGTTATCGCACTCTGACCGTTTTGCCAAACAGGGAAAAAGTTAAAAAAAAATCAACAGTCAAAGGGTGACATGGCACTCTTTGGAGGTGACACGTGGCATTGACAGAGATGACATGTGGTAGGTTGCAAGGTTGACTGGACAATGACAGAGGCCAATAGCATGTTGACATGTGGCATTGTGGAGGACCAATGAAAGGGTGCCACGTGGCACCCCATCACTAGTTGAGTAGGAATAATTATATTGGAGCTCATGGGGTTCAACCCCATGACAATTTGGTAGAGCAAAGC
Source organism: Picea mariana (assembly GCA_032191745.1). Classification (NCBI taxonomy): domain Eukaryota; kingdom Viridiplantae; phylum Streptophyta; class Pinopsida; order Pinales; family Pinaceae; genus Picea; species Picea mariana. Next base: position 20,909 of record JASDQU010686915.1, on the reverse strand, counting down.
CTTGAGAATAGTGATTTTTTCAATGCACCACTTTGGTACTTGTTTGATATAATTCACTTTTTAATAAATAAAGTGTATGCATCATGCATGGAGGGCGGAAAGGGGCTGAGGCTAAGCCCTAGCCCATGGTTTTAATTGTGCATATAACCATAGGGGCGTGGGCGCTATATATACAACCACCAGCGTGCATGTTAAGCAACTGTTCGCCAAAAGATTCGAGGCCATGACCAGGACCTAATGCTTGAAATAAGGGTGCGGTTCCATTGAAGGTGCATGTGACCAGAATAGGGGGGCGTGCGCGTGATTCAGGGGCTTAAGCCCATATTTTTATACAAAGTGGGTTTTTAACTATACAGTATGGATTTTATTGATCTTTATGCCTGTTAATGGAGGATTTGACCCATTTTGGGGGGATATTGGGCTTTTTTTTAGCCCAGATTTTGGGAGGAAGTTGGGAAATAATACCCAACTTCAGATCTATATAAATCAGGCCTATTTGAGGCCATGGGAGACAGTCAGAGAAGAGTTATGCTAAAGGGAAGCCAAGCCAAACCCATTTTTATGCAGGGAAGCTGTTGAGGAGCAGACACTTGTGGGCCATTTCTGGGAGCTCCGGACATCTGTTTTGAGTGTCGTTTCTTCTACTGGGTTCTAGAGATCTAGAAGAACATGAACAGATCATTCCTGTAGCCTTATGGAACTGCTGCGATGTACTTATTGATCTTTGAACAGAAATAAAGAATCCTCCCCCACTGAGACAAAGGCTTGGAGACGTAGGCAATTTTGTGCTGAACTCCGTTATCACTTCTCTTGTTATTATTTGTTGTGCTTATTGCTTCAAATCAGATATGTATTTTGTATTATAGCTGTGATATATTCTCTCATCTTCATCCTCTTTCATTAGCTTCCTGAATGGTTAATACACACATGCTTGATAACTCAACCACAGTCATTAAAAGATCTTTCTAGATCAATATGCAAACCCTCAGACTTGATATTTCAATGCTTCCTTTCTGATTCCAGAACAATTTGAAATTTCCATGCTAAATTTTTCCAAACATTTTCTGGTAAAAATTTTGCTAACATTAATCGTGCAGAAATATCGAGCGAGCGAGAAAACTGAATTTTTTCAAGTTCAAGTAGAGGCAAGCATACACACACAACAACAATGGTTGTTCAACTCTTCTCCACATTCATATGAAAAACTAAATTCAGAATACATGAGACTAGATATTTCTCTAGAACACTCCATCCTTCACCTATCTAATAAATGAAAATTCACCTATCTCATCTAAGTGCATTTATGACGCCTATCCACTTTCATCTTGGTCAAGTGAGGGAGAAATTACTCCATTCAACACTCCCCCTTAATTTCGACCATTGTAAAAATCAACACAAACAATTCCTAAGTGTTGTCCTTGAAATTCAAAAGCATTTCTTCCCAATGGCTTGGTGAAGATATCTGCTAATTGTTCTTTTGAACCAAAAAAATGTAGCATACTGCTACCATCATTGACAACCTCCTGAATGAAATGATAACAAGTGTCAATGTGTTTACTCTTGCGATGAAACACATGATTTTTGGATAATGCAATTGTTGAACTGTTGTCACAAAATATAGGAGTTGGCTCCTTCTCTTCATGTGTGAGATCGCTAAGGATCCTTCTCAACCAAATTGCATGACATGAAGCTGAAGTTGCTGCCACATACTTTACTTCCGTTGAAGATATTGTGACGATGGGTTGTTTCTTAGAATCCCACAAAATTAAACATGTGCCCAATAGAAATGCATACCCGAAATTACTTTTCCTATCATCAACGCTACCTGCAAAGTCACTATCTGTATATCCAAAAAGTGAATCATATTATAAATTGGAATACCAAATTCCATAATATGTTGTACCTGCAATATGCCTCAAAATTCTTTTCCAACTTTCTAATGAGATATTTTGGGATTTTCCATAAATCTCGAAATTAAGCTCACTACATACATGATATCTGGCTGGGTAGTCGTAAGGTAAATGAGGCTTCCTACAAGCCTCTTATATAGAGTATAATCAAATGTTGTTCCTTCATATTGTCTGCTTAGCTTTGCACCTATTGCAATTGGTGTATCTATTGGCTTTCATTTGTTCATTTTGAACCTTTTCAAAATATCTATGGCATATTTTTGTTGACAAATAAAAATTCCCTTTTCAGATTTCTCAACTTTAATTCCCAGAAAATATTTCATAAGACCAAGATCAGGCATTTCAAATTCACTTTGCATGGCTGCTTTGAAATCATTCAATAACAAATTTATTGTATAAATCATGTCATCAACATAGAGACAAACTATCAAAATATTACCTTTCTGATCTTTTTTGGTGTAAAGTGTGGGTTCATTTCTACTCCTATTGAACCCATTGTTGAGCAAATATGAATCAATGCGACTGTACCAAGCTATTGGAGCTTGATTCAAACCATACAATGCTTTCTTAAATCTGTACCCTATGTACTCTTTACCTTTGATCTGAAAACCTGGTGGCTGATCCACATAAAATTCTTCCTCTAAAATTCCATTTAGAAATGTTGATTTAACGTCCATTAGATAGATGGACCATTTGTTTTGGGCTGCAACTACCAAAACTGCTTTGACAGTATCCAAATGTGCTACTGGAGAAAATGTTTCTCCATAGTCAATACCGAGTAGTTGAGAAAACCCTTTTTCTAGAGGTCTTATAAACCCATTTAATTCCAATGTTGGTTTTACTTGTAGGGAGATCTACAATATCCCATGTGTTGTTTCTTTCAATTGCTTCAATTTTTTTGTTCATTTCATCAACCCATTTTTCTTCTTTGACTGCTTTTTCAAAGTATACTGGTTGAGAGGATAACAAGGAAAAATGTGCTTGTTGATCCATGTCATCATTTTGTTCATAAATTTCTCTCAAGTTTCTTGTTTTTTGGTTCCTTAAATTTTCTATAGTGGGATCCAAATCATTACTAGATGAAGAAGAAGAATCGTGCTCTGTTTTTTCTCCTTGGCCTTGTACTTGTAATATTGGAAGTTTTGGTGGAGAAACTTGTTGTCCTGTAGCTTCTACCTATTTGTCTTCTTGTATAGAAGAAATTTGATCTACCATTATTTCATTTGTTTGGGTATCCCAAGATTTATCTTCTTGGAATTTAACATCTCTTCTTACTATAAACTTCTTAATAACATGATTGTACAACCTATATGCTTTATATTGTTCACTATATCACACAAATATACATTTTTCACTTCTATCATCAAGATTTCTCCTCAACTGTTCAGGAACATGAGCATAAGCCACAGAACCAAAAAATTTAAAATGAGAAATGCTAGATTTCATACCACTCTAAGCTTCTTGAGGGACTTGATTTTTTACACTACTGGTTGGTGAAAAATTCAAAATATAAACTGAGCATGCCATTGCTTCACCCCAATATTCATTTGACAATTTTTTTTCCTTCAACATACTTCTGGCCATATTCATTATTGCCCGATTCTTCCTTTCAACTACTCCATTCTATTGTGGAGTGTATCTTGTGGTAAATTGTCTCTTGATCCCATGCTTCATGCAATATGATGCAAATTCTTTGGAGTCATACTCACCTACTCAATATGATATGAGTACTTTGACTTACTTCCCACTCTGTTTCTCTGTCAAAGATTTAAATTCTCTGAATTTTTCAAATGCCTATGATTTGTGCTTGAGAAAATACACCCATGTTTTTCTGCTAAAATCATCAATGAATGTTAGAAAATAAAAATTGTCTCCTATTGAATGAGTTTGCATTGGACCACAAAGGTCTTTATGCACCAACTCGAGGTGTTCTTTTGCTCTATAAGAAGCATTGAGAAAACTATCCCTTTGGTGTTTGGCCAAAATACAACTCTCACAAGAGTTTTTATGTTCATTTATAATAGGAAAACCTTTGACCATAAACTTATTCTATAAAGGACTGAGATCGCTAAATGGTCAATGACCATATCTGTGATTCCACAACCAAGTCTCATATGAGCTTGATACATTTTGGGTATATGACTGTGACAAATTCACATTTCTCAACACCAAATGAAACATTATATTTTTAGTAATTTGTACTATAGCTATGATTTTCTTACTAGATGGTTTGTCCAAGATTGTACACTTGGAACCTTCAAAAATGACTCTATAAGCATGTTCATTCATCTGTCCTACACTCATCAAATTATGTCTAAGACCATGTACATAATAAACATCATGAATATCCTTCTTTTCATCTTGTTTGGTCAATATAGAAACCAAATCCTTGCCCAAAACTTTCTTTTGATAATCATCTCCCAATTTAATTTGAGATGTGACAGAGCTATCTAAACAAGAAAAAAAAATCTTTGATACATGTCATATGATTGCTACAACCACTATCCAACGACTAGAGATCATGGATGTTGCTTGCTTCTTATGTGACTCTGCATGAGGAGAACATTGATTCATATGTTCCTCCTTCAACGCTGGTAACATTTTCTCTGCCCCTATTTAGGTCTTCTTTCTTCTTTCTGCACTCACTTTCATAATGACCAAATTTCTTGCAATAATAACATTGGATCCTTGATTTGTCAGTCCATCTTGGTTGATTGAAATTTTTTCCTCTCCCCCTTTGGTTCTGAGAGTTTCTCCGTGGTTGTTCTGATTGTTCACTATGTTATGAGTACTCTGAAGTTGACCTCTCTCCTTTTTGAGAGCATCCTCTGCCTCTTCTTCTATTCCCTTGACCTCTACCTTTTCTTATGGAGGCCTGATACTGAAATGCATTCTCCAAAGATTCAATATTTCGAATAAACTTGTTCTTATGAGTTAACAAAGATCCCATAAGTTCTTCAACTGTCAATGTTGATAGGTATTTCGACTCTTCTATGGCGACCATGACCATATTAAACTTACCAGGAAGGCTTTTGAGTACCTTCTTAATGACCTTTTTCTCTTGAATGTCTTCTCCATGGGTGCACAACTGATTATGATGCTCGTGACATGGGTCATGAAATGATCCACTGAATCTGAATCCTTCATCTGAAGAGTCTCAAAAATCTTCCTAAGTGTTTGCAATTTTGCATTTTTTACTTTATCTGTGGCTTGATAGGCAATTTCGAGAGTATCCCATGCATGTTTGGCATGATCTGCTACTGCGAATTTGAGGAAAATATACTCCTCTAAACCCTGTTGGATGATCCATAGGGATTTTCTATCATTTTTCATGATTTCTCCAAGAGCATTTCTCTAGATATTTGTCATTTCTTGTAGATCGACTGGATCTGGTTCTATGAGCCCATTAACTACTGCTTCCCAACAATCTTCAAGCCAAAGAAATTTTTTCATTTTGATAGACCAAACATCAGATATTTTACTTGGTAAAATTGGTCCTTGTGGCAGTGCTAGACTGGTGCTAGACACCATGAGTCTACTGTTGACAGTCAGCTCCCCCTTTTTGATGTAAATCTTGACTTTTTATTTCCTTAAAAACAACCAAAAAATTTATCAGGGTCCCACCTTACTTCAAGCGCTAAGGTGATCAAAACCCATAAAATTTTATACCTAAGTATTGACCTAGTCGTGCCCTAGAACACTCTCTGGGGGAGACCTTCTTCTCCTGGTCATTCTGTGTACATTGGCAGAGGGCGATTGCTTCAAAAAACATGATTTTTTGAAGGGGTTTTCCTCAAATGTTTACACGAGAACAACCTTAAACGCTCCTCTTCCTATTGTGGGTTGACCAAGCTCTAAATTTCTCTACAATAACCTCCAAATTTATCTACTATCTTCGAAGAATCTTATTCCTGCTCTGATACCATGTTCGAGTTCAAGCAGAGACAAGCATACACACACAACAACAATTGAGTTGTTCAACTCTTCTCCACATTCATATGAAAAACTAAATTCAAAATACACGAAAGTATATATTTCTCTAGAACACTCCATCCTTCACCTACCTAATAAATGCAAATTCACCTATCTCATCTAAGTGCATTTATGATGCCTATCCAATATTAACTTGGTCAAGTAAGGGAGAAATTAATCCATTCAACATAAATGACAATATCGTGTAAAACTATTGGTTCTTGGTTTCATTCTTATCACTTCTGTTATTTTCCTATTCCAATGCCAAATGCACAAGACCTCAAGTTAAATTTGTTTCGCATAGGAACGTTTTTAGACAAACCCGATTAATATGAGTATTTATCTATATAACAATGTTGTTTATGATCCGATTCACATTCCTATTATTTAATTCTTTGAATGATGTTTCTTATGTGAAATTTGTTTTAATGGAATGGTTATAGGTGGTGAAAACATTGTTAATATAATATTTATATGAATTTTGATGATTATCCATTAAGAGTTTTGTTTATGCAATTTAAATTTTTGAAAAGATGCATTAGAAATCCATTCGGAATATGTTACAAAAATATAAAGTAATCATAAGTGTTTGTTCTACTCAATGAATTTGATGGTTAATAAGTTAGTAACCATTCAAAAATTTCCTTATCGAAAGTAATTATAAGCATGTAGACATTGATTGTGCAATGGCGGTCTCTAATTGATAATAAATATTTTATATATTTTAATATATATAAAATATATTATTATTAATAAATTAACACGATTAGATAATTAAGAGTGCTTGATATATATTATTAGGGTTATTATTTATATTATTTGTTAAAAGAGATGGAAAGAGGTGATCAATATACTAATTATTAATAATAAATTTATTATTAATCTTAATTATTATTATGTGCTTATAATTAAGAGAATTAAGAGTGGTTGATATTTATTAGTATTAATATGGAAGAGTGATTAATATATATTATTAGTATTAATATGAAACCTTACATTTTATTAATGGAAAGAAGTCATCAATATATTAATTATTAATAATTAATTATTATCATATTTTTAATATTAATTATTAATATGTATTAATATGATATGTGACTATTGTATTATTCTTAATTATTTTTGGCAGATACTAAGCTACTATGTGATTATCTCACTTGTTTATTATTATTTTTAATTATTTTTGGCAAGTACTAAGCTACTATGTGATTATCTCACTTGTTTATTGTTTATAGTTATGAAAAAAAAATATAAAAAAAAAGGAAAAAAATGTATCCTCAACTAATATTTGTATGCATTGAGAGGAAGACAAGGTTATTTTAATTGTAAAATATTAATTATATGTAATAAAATGGAAGATTTTAGAAGGGAAGAGAAACATACTAAAGAGAAAAAAATAAAAATAAAAGATAAAAAAATAAAATTAATTTTGTTTGAAAGGGTTATAAGTTTGAATATAAAGCTTTAAAAAGCGATGGGTTTTAACTAGTCAATCATTGAATCAAATCAAAGTAGAGACTTTAGTGAAAGTAAAAAATTAAAAAAATAAAAGAAAAAAAAATAAAATTATTTTTTAGAATGAGAAATTATCTTTAAAGTTTGAATATAAATCTTTAAAAAGTGATGGGTTTTAACGAGTCAATCATTGAATCAAAGTGGACAAAAACAAACATTATATTACCACTATTTATTGCAGAATGTTCCTATAGATTGAAGATTATTCCCGTCAAAATTATTGGTAGAGATTGCTTTAAAATTTAAGTTACTTTTTGAAACTACACCACAACGTACGTTCGTAGATGACTTTCTTCCAACTTGAAATGGTGAATTTTCTTCTTATACAATGTACTTTGACGTAGAATAACAAAACGAAGGGAATTCTCATTTATACTAAAAGATTAGAAAACAATATTTGTTAGTACTTCATTTGTAAAGGTTTGAAAGATGAATTTAGAATTCTAAAACAATCCGACTCTGAAAAGTTTGGCCTTTCTATGTGAGAGATAAATCCAATCTACATTAAGAATGTTCCATTGAAGTTTAATCAAATTTGGGTTCGTCATGAGGTTATTTTTTAAATTAATAGTGCTATAGTGGAAAGAGAGTGATCAAATAGATCTTAAAATGTATAGAAGATTAAAGAGTGATCAAATATATCTTAAAATGTATAGAAGATTAAGTATATCAAAAGTAAGCTAAAATTTGGAAGTAAAGAGACATTAAACCTTAAAATGTGTAAAATATTAAAGTATATTAAAAGTAAGTTAAAATGTGTAAAAGATTAAAGCATATTAAAAATAAGCTAAAAGTTGGAAGTAAAGAGACATTCTGTAATAAAAGTAACAATAAAGAAATAAAATTTATTATAGAGATATCAAAGAACAAGATAAAACCAATCAATTAGTTAAAGATAGAGAAGAAGTTCTATGTTGTTTTAATTTGCAAATTGCCTTGCTCAAGTAGACCATAACATTGAATCCTCCATAAGTGAGCTATGATAAAATAATTCAAAAATTTTAAGATGATATGCCATAAGTATGTTGGGGAATGGGTGTAACCTGATACGAAACAGACAAACAACACTGTAGATAATCGAAGAGGAAATAATTTTTTGAAGATAGAAGGTGGTGTTTAAAGCCACCATTACAACACTTCAATGCATTGTGATTATAACAATTCAATGCATATTGGAGATGTTGTACACTACAATGACATCGGCATGATGACAATGACCCGTCGGGTATGCTATTTATAGCTTCAAGATCTAACCAACTTCCTCGAAATCGGGAGGATAATGTTCACATATAACCGTCGGTGGTTAGAGTTGATTTCATCAAATTCATGTTGTCAATTTGGCTCGAAAAGGATGCTTGAATCGATTTTCCATGCATCCAACTCATAGTCGATTGCTCAGTTGGTCGATCCATCGACCAAATGTCTTCAACTGTTGGTTGACTTTTCGACCGAAAGGCTTATCAACTACTCGACTAACTGATGTAGATATCTCGTTGATCGCTTGACTAACTGTTTCCAGATGTAGGTCGACCACCCAACCGACTAATTCTAGGAGAAGTGTGATGAACCATTAGAACTTGATGTTCCAACACCCCCCAATCAACACATGGTTCTCGAGTTTTAGGAGGTGAAATTACATCAATAGGACAACCCCCCATAATTACATTTTCCTGAAGCCTAATCATTGTACAAAGCTTGATAAATCAAGCTTCAGATAAAGTCTTAATGAAAATATCAATTACCTGATCATCCGTCTTACAATATACAAGAGAGACATCGTTCTCATGAACCAACTAGCTCAAGTAGTAAGCATGGAGCTCAACGTGCTTCATCTTACCATGGGTAACCGGATTGTCAACAACTTGAATGGCACTCTGATTTTCACAGTAAATTGTAGTTGAGGTCTGAACAAGAAATCCAAGTTCACCCAGAATTTGGTGAATTCATATTTCCTCTGTACCTGCATGAATGACACCACGATATTGTACTTTTGTAGTCGACAGGGAGACTACCTTATGTTTATTGCATGATCAAACCAATGGTCTAGTTCTAAAGAGGAACACATAGCTAGAAGTGGACTTTCGATCATCATAGTTGGAAACCCAGTCAGAGTCAGTGAAGCTGACCAACAAATCTAAACTTGAACAATACATGTTACCATATTGAGTGGTATCCTTGAGATAGTGAAAAATTCATTTGACTACTTTCTAATGGATTTCTCTGGGCTCTTGCATAAATCAAGAAATCACATTGACAACAAAGGAAATTCCAGGTTGAATGTGAGTAAGATAAATGAGACTATCGATGAGTCATCGATAAAGTGTAGCATATACTTTAGGAGTTTGACAAGTTTTGTTCAGTTTTATTCCTGTAACACCCTGTTTCCCCCAGCTTGTAAATATAACTGGACTGGCCAAGAACTGTGGCAAAATCATAAATGTGAATATGTGATGTAAATGGACCTTGAGGAAAAGGTCAATGAATGTGAATAACATTTTGAATTTATTACAGGACTGCTGAGAGGGGATGTGCAGAAAAGAGACCACGATGGCGACGGAAGGCACCTGGAAAGGTGGCGTTAACTCCCACCGAGAATTAATACCGTATTTGGACTCCACTAGCCTAGAGAACCAAAAGCGGCTTGCTGGCCTTGAATTTAATGCCTTGCAGGTTGGCAGGTTGATGGCTTAATGAGGGATGGGGAGGTGAACCGCCTATCTGTAGAGCCATCATGACTGACTAGCGCGAGGAAAATCGCGCCACACACAACCTCGCAAGAGGATAAGGCATGGGGTGGAAGCGATTGGGGGGAAGACGTGAGGGGAGAACTCTGGCATTATGCAGAGTGAGTGATAGCAAAGAGCAAGAATTGCAACCTTCACTCCTGGTCACTAGCAAACAGAGACGTAGTCTCATAGCATCGTGGTCTCAACTCGGGGGTGGCTAGTGGTAAATCTGCTGGCAGTTTCTAAGCCTACGGTTGGGTGGAAAAGAGCACCCCTCTCAGTAGTTTCTTGACCCTTGGTGTTATCTCTGATAAGTGTTTTGCCTCTGGCATCTTGAAATATATATATATGCTTATTCTGATAATTATTCTCATAAGCTGTGAAACTGTGAATGATTTCATTATAAGAATGACTGTATGGTGTTTTGATCAGTACTAGTAGTTGTATATTCATATGGAAAAACTACGTATGGTATTGTTCTCATGAATTCGTTATTTGTGTGCGTATTGTTCCAATTCAGACTTCACGTCTGGCTCTCGGGAGGACGACATCCTTATATACCTCGGGTAGTACCCTGAGTAACTCTCCCCATAGAATTACCTTCCTTGAAAATCCCATCAAGAACTGGGAAGGTGGTTGTGAAGGCGTAAGGCCTTAGTAACCTTGCATAAGGATGAAGTAACGAATCGACAGATGAGATCCCGTCGGGAGATCTGTGGTCACTCACGACTGTCAGATCAGAGGAAGAAGCTGGAGTGTTAAGTTCTTTAACCCCGATAGGTATTAATCGACGGACGAGATTTCATCGGGAAAACTATGGTCACTCGTGACCGTTGGATTGGTAGGAGAAGGTAAGGTGTTAAAATGCCTTACCCCTTTTTTTTCTGTGTCTTCGTGGGCAGCGAGGAATTTGGGATCATAGATCTCCAAGGTCCATGAGAGTATCTAGACTGTGGATCTTTTCCACATCCAAGGAGTTGTGGAAGAATGCATGGGTAGGAACTGATCTGAGCTGTCAGATCTCGGCTGAAAAACCCGATAGCCATTGGATCTATCTGGAGTTACCCGAGGTTTAAAAACCCCCGTGAATCGGGACTTTCCATGGTGGAAATCCCGGGATGGATCTGGGCTGTCCGGTTGACAGAGGCCACGTGTCGTAAGATCTCCCACTTCGGGAAATCGAAAGTCGTGGAATCGGGATTCCTGTGGACAAAATTTTAGGATTTTCCATGGTGAAAACCCTGGGATAGATCTGAGCTGTCCGATTGACGGAGGCCACGTGTCAAGAGATTTCCCATTTTGGGAAATCGAGAATCGCAGGATCGGGATTCTTGTTGTCAATGGATTGGGACTTTCTAGGGTGGAAACCCCGGAGCAGCTGTGGACCATCCGATTTAAGGAAGTGACGTGTTGAGAGATTACCCGTATCAGGAAATCGGGAATCAGGGATTCGGGAGTCCTGTTGACAAACGTTCGGGCTCTCACCTTGATAAATCTCGACGGAAGAGAGGTTGTGGTCATATGGGATGAGGTCATATTGACCAATGCTTAACCCAAGGGGCTAATCACCAATTGAGGCTCGTTCAACACTTCGACGTTTCGGCATTCAGGATACCGAAGGGCATGTTCCCCTGTGCTATCAAACCCTAAAGTCTAGACTTATAAACCTCGATATGTTGGTAGGTGATTAGGCTCTGATGAACGGGCGGGATTCCTTCGGGGAATCTCAGGGTCTATAATGAACGTCTGATGAGAGGAAGAGATGCCAGATTTACGCTGAGGTGCGAATGCGCATTAGGGTAAGAAGCGAGCAGATCTGGATGGCCAGAGTCCACCCAACTAGATCTACGGCTAAGGATTCATTCCGGAGCCCCCTTGCCATTCTACCTTTAATGGGGGGCGGGGTGTGTCTGGAATTGGATGCGCAACTCTCGAACGATCGAGATTAACTCATCTTGATCAACGACACTTCCAGACCCCCCTTGCCATTATGCCTTTAATGGGGGGGGGCGGGGGTCCAGAATAGTGTGGCGTGTGAAGTGGGGCCCCTCCTGTCATGTCGATTACCGTGTCGTGTGTCCCTTTCCGCCGCCTGTATTCCACTTAACCGCGTGACGGGGCCTATTCTCATTGGTTTTTATCGACCCCTGTAGGGATTTGTCCCTATTGGCCAACCGCTAACCCTGTCGGGGTTCGACAGTTGCAGAGTTGAACGATTAGAAAATACTGTAGCACCGAGGCGAAAAATTCAAATAGGCACTGAATCTATTTGAACTGTGATCATGATCCGTGACCACATGGGAGCAGAGAGAGGGATAAAGAGCCAGCTTATGCTGGTCCTCCATGGATGTTTAGGGCTTCTGATTCGACAGAAGACCAGAAAAATCTGATTAGGTAGCGGGTATGTGACAAAGTGGTATTAGAGCATGGTTACAACACTCGGCCTGATTGGGCTCATGCACGAGTTGCGCATAAGCTTCGTTCGAAGTACCTCTACAAAGAGTAACCCCTAACGTAACTCTTTTGCCCAGGATTAAAACTTGGAAATGAGAACCCGACTGTGCATGCATGTGAAAGAGTTATAAATTTATGCACAAAATTATGAAAATATATCTAACTCGTGACTAATAACCAGTGTTTGTCTTTTCACACAAGCGGACGATCAGCCGCAGGAATCTACAGAAGCAAAGTATGGTGACTCACCAAGAGGTGGGAGAAGGTTCCCACAACAGAGATGAAGAGTCTGATGAAAGAAGAGCAATAGGAACCCCTCCAGATCTAGCTGAGACTGTGAGGAGTCTCATGGTTGAATTGCAAAGCTGCAAGGCTGACAATGAAAGGATGATGAAAGAACAAGAAAAGCAAACTGAAATTAATGCAGTGCTACTGCAGAGCTTATCCGACCTACAATGACAAATGTAGAATGAACCTGAAGTGCAGAAACATGGTCGTATCAGTGGCCATACTGAGAGAAGCACCTCAAGAAAGGTCCACCCCAGAGGTAAAGGACCAGTGCCAGATGATTCCACTTAGAAGGAAGTTGGTGATTCAGAAGGCTCTTCCAGCAGTAGGACCAGTCCCTATTCTCAAAGAAAACAAAAGAAGCAAAAGACTTCCAAGAGTCATAAATTTGAGGAATTCAGAAAGGCCAAACCTCCCTCCTTCGACGGTGAGATAAAGAAGGGAGAGGAAGCCGAGGCCTGGCTACTGGGACTGAAGAAATATTTCAGAGTCCATGATTTTTTAGAGAATCTGAAGGCCCGAGTGGCCACTTTCAATCTGAATGGAAAGGCTTCCATCTGGTGGGAAGACCTTAAGAATATGAAAGGGGTCCGCGAGGAGGACCTGTCTTGGAAACGATTTGAGAAGTACTTCCAGAAGAAGTATTTGTCGGAAAGATATTTCGACAAGAAGACTAAAGAGTTTTATGAACTCAAACTGGGACGACTTACTATAGATGAATATGTCAACAAATTCCTCGACTTATTGAGATATGTACCCTACATCAAAGTAGAGAAGGCGAAGGCGCAATGCTTCATCAGTGGAATACCCAAGGAATATCGGAACCGAATTGAATTCAACAAGCCAAAGACCTTAGAAGACACTATACAAAAGGCAACATATTGTCATGAACCATATGGACATCGGGCAGAGTCTCGTGGAGACTGGAGACAGAAGAGTGGTTCGAAATTTTAGAAAATGGGGATCAAATCCTCAGGATTTAAGAGCTACAAGAAGAACCCCAGAATGAAATTTCTAGCCTGGAGTGTACTCCAACAGAACTTTCCATCATCAGACGGAAATAAAACTTTTGGACCTATACCAGTAAATACTAATAACCCAAATAAAGAACCTCTGAAATGTTGGGGTTGTGGAGAAGAGCATCTCCTGAGAGACTGTCCACACCGACAGCAGAACAGTCGAAAATTTTATAACATTCAGGAAGCGACCACAGTCAATGATGTGGCAAGGAGTGTGCCACAGATTTATGCAGCCTTGGATAACAACCAAGCTGACCACCAACTTTAGTGGTGGAAATAGAAGGTATGATTTTCAACCATCTGGTGTCTGTCTTGATTGACCCTAGTTCAAATTTGAGTTATATAGCCCCTAAATCTATTGATAAATGTAAACTACAGCCACAGAAGCAAACCAAGCCATGGTTGGTACAGTTAGCCACTGGCACCAAAAGAAAGGTAGTAGAGGTCATACCAGCCTGCCAATTAATGTTGGGTGAATTCCCCACCCAAGAAACCCTTAATGTATTACCCCTGGGATCATATGACCTGTTGATTGGTATGGACTGGCTGGCCTCCCATAAAGCCAAACTGGACTATTACCATAAAACCTTAGAATGTGTGAGCAAAGAAGGAAAATGGATAACCCTCCAAGGGATCCGAAAACCAGTCTCGGTGAGGAAAATATCAACCCTGCAAATGAGAAAGTATTTCCGAAAGGGATGTCCCCTATATGCAATACAGGTGTTGAAAACAATCGAAGGCGTTAAACCAAGCCCTGATGATCACCCTATCCTGAGAGAATACATAGATGTGTTTCCGGAAGAGGTACCGGGTCTACCACCGAGAAGAGACATTGACTTCTCTATAGATTTCGCACCAGGAGCGGTGTCGGTGTCTAGAACACCCTACCGAATGAGCACACCTAAGTTAGTGGAACTCAAATTACAATTGAAAGAAATGATGGATAAGGGTTATATTCAACCCAGTGTGTCCCAATGGGGAGCACTAGTCCTGTTTTTGAAAAAGAAGGATGGCACCCTTAGACTGTGTATAGATTATAGACAACTCAATAAAGTAACCATAAAGAACAAGTACCCCTTTCCCAGGATCGATGATCTATTCGATCAGCTAGGGGGTGCGTCTATTTTCTCAAAGATTGACTTGAGGTCGGGATACCATCAAGTCCGAATTAAGGGTGAAGACATCCATAAAACCACTTTCTGGACACAGTATGGTCACTATGAGTTTGTGGTAGTGCCATTTGGGTTAACCAATGCCCCTGCCACTTTCATGTGCTTAATGAACAATGTACTCAGTAAATTTCTAGATAAATTTGTACTAGTTTTTATTGATGACATATTAATCTACTCTAAGAATAGAGAAGAACATGAAGAGCATCTTAGACTTGTGCTGCAAGTGCTAAGAGAGCATCAGTTCTATGCTAAATTTAGTAAATGTGACTTCTTTCAGAAGCAAATACATTACTTGGGACATGTTCTGTTCGAGGAAGGAGTAGCAGTATATCTTGACAAGATCAAGTCTATCATGGAATGGCCTACCCCAAGGGATGTCTCAGACATCAGATCCTTTATGGGATTGGTGGGATACTATAGAAGATTTATAAAAGATTTCTCTAAGATTGGTTTTCCAATCACTGCCCTCCAGAAGAAGGGGACAAAATTCCTATGGACACAACAATGTGAAGAAAGATTTCAAACCTTGAAACATCTACTAACCCATGCACCTGTGTTAAAAATCACTGACCCAGAAGATGACTTCCTTGTGTGCACAGATGCCTGTAAGGAAGGGCTCGGAGAAGTCCTTATGCAGGAAGGAAAGGTGATTTGTTATGAATCCTAAAAATTGAATGAACACGAGGTCAATTATGTGACTCATGATCTAGAACTGGCTGCCATAGTGCACGCCTTAAAAATGTGGAGGCATTACCTCTTGGCGAGAAAAATTGTGCCTATGAAAGATCATTGTGGATTAAGGTATTTGTTTGACCAACCTAAGCTTAATGCTAGACAAGCCAGATGGATGGCCCTCCTTAGCGAATTTGATTTTTAAATCAAACACATAAAAGGGAAAGATAATAGGGTGGCCGATGCCCTTAGCAGAAGCATGAGAACAATTCACCTGGCAACGGTGAGTACCTGCGAGACAGATGTCAACAACAGAGTCAAAGAGGCACAAGAAACAGATCCCTTCATTCAAAATGTGACCCTGTACCTACAACAAGAACCTGCTGGAGAAAAATATGAAGGCTATCATATGACCGAAGGGGGCATGCTCACTTACAGAGATAGACTGTACATTCCCAATTGTGACGACTTGAAGAGGTTCATCATGGATGAACTACATAAAAGGCCCTACACTGGTCACCCAGGATACCAGAAAATGATCACTGCCACCCGGAAACAATTTTATTGGCCTGGATTGAAGAAGGACATAGCCAAATATTTGTCCCAATGCATAGAGTGCCAACAGGTTAAAGCAGAGCATCGACACCCAGCAGGACTATTACACCCTTTAGCCATCCCAGAATGGAAATGGGAAACCATCTCCATGGATTTTGTCATTGGATTACCAACTTCAACCAAACAGAATGATGCCATTATGGTGGTGGTGGATAAACTGAGCAAGTCTGCTCATTTCATCCTTATCAAATCAACATGAAAGGCGATAGATATCACCCAGATATTCATGAAAGAGGTGTTTTAACTGCACGGTATGCCGAGAGAGATAATCTCTGACAGAGACACAAAATTTACTTCCAATTTTTGGAAGTCACTGATGGCAGGTTTGGAGACCAAATTGTTGTTCAACGCCGCCTACCAACCTCAAACCAATGGACAGACAGAAAGAGTAAATCAGATATTAGAGGATATGTTAAGGATTCATGTAATGCATCAACCCAGGAAATGGGAAGACTACCTTCCATTGGTAGAATTTGCCTCAACAACAACTACCAAGCATCCTTAAAGATGAGTCCCTTCGAGGTCCTCTATGGTAGACAATGTAATACTCCAGTCAGCTAGAGTAATCCTGTAAATAGGATTTCTCTTGGACCTGACATGTTGAAAGAAATGGAACAGCAAGTGATTCAGATAAAACAAAATATGAAGGTCGCTCAGAACCGACAGAAAAGTTATGCTGATCAAAAGAGAACTCCAAGAGAGTTCAAAATGGGAGACCATGTATATCTCAGAATTAAGCCCAAAAGGAGTTCCCTGAAAATGGGATCTTGTGCCAAGTTGGCACCCTGGTATTGTGGACCCTTTGAGGTTCTAGATAGAGTGGGACCTGTAGCCTATCGGCTAGCACTTCCCCCCACAGTAAAAACACATAATGTTTTCCATGTTTCATTACTGAAGAAATATGTACATGATGCTAATCATATAATTGACTGGTCTATGATCCAGGTGGAACCGGAGGGAGAATTTCTACCAGAACCCCAATGCATACTGGATAGAAAGGAAACCTCGCTCCGGAACAGAACCATTGCACAGGTCAAGGTGCTGTGGAAACATTTTGGCCCGGATGAGGCTACATGGGAAATGGAGAATGCCATGAGACATGCATATCCAATTTTGTTTACTTCTGTACATGCAATTTATGTTAGTAGATAAGAACATTGAGGACGATGTTCCTTTTAAAGGGGAGGGAATTGTAACACCCTATTTCCCCCATCTTGTAAATATAACTGGACTAGCCAAGAACTGTGGAAAACTCATAAATGTGAATATGTGATGTAAATGGACCTTGAGGAAAAGGTCAATGAATGTGAATAACATTTTGAATTTATTGTAGGACTACTGAGAGGGGATGTGCAGAAAAGATAACACGATGGCGGTGGAAGGCACCTAGAAAGGTGGCGTTAACTCCCACCAAGAATTAATACCGTATTTGGACTCCACTGGCCCGGAAAACCAAAAGTCACTCGCTGGCCTTGAATTTAATGCCTTGCAGGCTGGCAGGTTGATGGCTTGATGAGGGATGGGGAGGTGAACCCCCTATCCGTAGAGCCATCATGACTGACCAGCGTGAGGAAAATCATGCCACATGCAATCTCGCAAGAGGATAAGGTGTGGGGTGGAAGTGATTGGGGGGCAGATGCGAGAGTGGAACTCTGGCATTATGCAGAGTGAGTGATAGCAGAGAGGAAGGATTGCAACCTTCGCTCCTGGTCACTAGAAAACAGAGATGTAGTCTCACAGCATCGTGGTCTCAGCTTGGGAGTGGCTGGTGGTAAATCTGCTAGGAGTCGCTAAGCCTACGGTTGGGTGGAAACGAGCACCCCTCTCAGCAGTTTCTTGACCCTTGGTGTTATCTCTGATAAGTGTTTTGCCTCTGGCATCTTGAAATATATATATATATATATATATGCTTATTCTGATAATTATGCTCATAAGCTATGAAACTGTGAATGATTTCATTATAAGAATGACTGTATGGTGTTTTGATCAGTACTAGTAGTTGTATATTCATATGGAAAAACTACGTATGGTATTGTCCTCATGAATTCATTATTTGTGTGCATACTATTCCAATTCAGACTTCACGTCTGGCTCTCGGGAGGATGACATCCTTATATACCTTGGGTAGTACCCTGAATAACTCTCCCCATAGAATTTCCTTCCTTGAAAAGCCCATCAAGAACCGGGAAGGCGGTTGTGAAGGCATAAGGCCTTAGTAACCCTGCATAAGGATGAAGTAACGAATCAACAGATGAGATCCCATCGAGAGATCTGTGGTCACTCATGACCGTCAGATCAGAAAAAGAAGCTGGAGTGTTAAGTGATTTAACCCCGATAGGTATTAATCGACGGATGAGATTTCATCGGGAAAATTGTGGTCACTCATGACCGTTGGATTGGTAGGAGAAGGTAAGGTGTTAAAATGCCTTACCCCTTTGTTTTCTGTGTCTTCGTGGGCGGCAAGGAATTTGGGATCGTAGATCTCCAAGGTCCATGAGAGTATCTGGACCATGGATCTTTTCCATGTCCAAGGAGTTGTGGAAGAATGCATGGGTAGAAACCGATCTGAGCCGTCAGATCTTGGCTGAAAAACATGATAGCCGTTGGATCTATCCGGAGTTACCCGAGGGTTAAAAACCCCCGTGAATCAGGACTTTCCATGGTGGAAATCCCAAGATGGATCTGGGCCGTTCGGTTGACGGAGGCCACGTGTCGTAAGATCTCCCACTTCGGGAAATTGGAAGTCGTGGAATCGGGATTCTTGTGGACAAAAGTTCAAGATTTTCCATGGTTAAAACTCCAGGATAGATCTGAGTCTTTCGATTGATGGAGGCCACGTGTTAAGAGATTTCCCATTTTGGGAAATCGAGAATCGCAGGATCGGGATTCTTGTTGTCAAGGGATCAGGACTTTCCAGGGTGGAAACCCCGGAGCAGCTGTGGACCGTCTGATTTAAGGAAGTAACATGTCGAGAGATTACCCGTATCGGGAAATCGAGAATCAGGGATTTGGGAGTCCTGTTGACAAACGGTCAGGCTCTCGCCTTGATAAATCCCGACGGAAGAGAGGTTGTGGTCATATGGGATGAGGTCATATTGATCAATGCTTAACCCAAGGGGCTAATCACCGATTGAGGCTCGTTCAACACTTCAGCGTTTCAACATTTGGGATAGTGAAGGGCATGTTCCCCTGTGCTATCAAACCCCGAAGTCTATACTTATAAACGTCGAGATGTTGGTAGGTGATTAGGCTCTGATGAATGGTCAGGATTCCTTCGTGGAATCTCAAGGTCTATAACGACCGTCCGATGAGAGGAAGAGATGCCAGCTTTACATTGGGGCATGAATGCGCATTAGGCTAAAAAGCAAGGAGA
>JASDQU010686914.1:52959-92526 GCA_032191745.1 Picea mariana | reverse complement strand
CATATCTATCTTATATCTTATTATTCATTTATTGTTTACAGTCCTATATGGATTACTTTGTTATATTCCAAGTATTTTGGATTATTCTTGTGTGAGCAAACTTTGTTCATCTCAATTGAGGTTAGATATGTAGATCAGTATAAGTTCTATTCCAGCTTTATAGATCTGAACTAGTGTCTATTCTAGATCTACTCTCTAACTTTGGCTATATCTAAACTAGCTTAGATCTGGGTACTTATGTTTCAGTTTTCTC
Organism: Picea mariana; assembly: GCA_032191745.1. Classification (NCBI taxonomy): domain Eukaryota; kingdom Viridiplantae; phylum Streptophyta; class Pinopsida; order Pinales; family Pinaceae; genus Picea; species Picea mariana. The sequence continues at coordinate 92,273 of JASDQU010686914.1, read as the reverse complement.
TGTTCTTACAGTATAGATTTGTTTTCTGAACATATGCTCTAGTTGTTATACTCACTGAAATTTAAAAGACACTATTGTTTTTCCTTACTGCCCTAATTCTAACAAAAGGAATTACACATCTCCCTCAATGTGTAAAACTACCATCAAAATAGCTTCCACAATCAACCGCTGAAGCAAGAACAACATAGAACAATTATAGCTATTTCATCCATAAAATGAGCAATGAATAAATTAACAAAAATGGACTTGTCTGAAAGATCTATATTACAGATGGTTTGAACAACAATTCTCTGGAGGGAGTCATGAAAGATCATATTTCACCAAGATCTCCCCCTAAAGGCAATTCTTCTAAAGAGGAAATAGGTCTATTTACTTCCAAAAGGAACAAAAGTCTTCTAATGGTTCAAGAATAAATGCAACTATTCATAAAATAATGGACCTTGTTGAATGCTTTTTCCAGTCAAGTTGTGTCGATAATTTTTATTCTGAGAGCATGCTATTGACTATTTCCAGTTCTCTGCTCCAAAAAAATTCTACATTTGTCCCGAGCTATACCATGAATATGCTCTAGTGATGTCACACCAACAAATATTATAATGTTTTGATTTTATAGATTTTGCCCCTTTAGTATTTCATGATATCTCCGTCAGTTCATGTCATTGGAGTGTCACTTCTCATTGAGCATGGTCAAGAGAAATATACCAGTTAATTTGAACAACAAGAGCAACAAAATGGTCACCTTGAGCATGGGAATTCTCACTGCACAAGAAATTTGCAAGCCCGTGTGAAATTGACCTGGTATACAGCTCCAAAATACTACATTTTCTTAGTCATGGGAAAGTGTTCAAGTTTTATGGAGGTTACTTGCATCACCCATAAGATCTGCAAGCCAATACCATTTAAGATGATTGTCAATCACAGCTCCAAATTATGTCTGCAATTTTAATCTTCTGCCTGAATCTTTCAACTTCAGCTAAGCAAAAATTGGCTTTCGTGAAGTTTAAGTTTTGCCTCTATTGAGTTTCGGTCACAGTTATCTTGGAGCAGCGATTGTTGGAGGCACACGATAGTGATAAATGTTTCCTTAGAAGATGCATTTGAAGAGACTACAAAGAATTTCTCCAGTTTTGCATGCACGGTTGATATTGATTGTGAACCCAAATGTTTACATTGATAAGACAAACATTCTATTGGGAATTGGAATAACTCAACAGTAAGTAGCAAGAGCAGAAGTTAAAGATCTTAGTCACAAACATAAAAATGACAAAATTCTAGTTAGCTGGACCAAATGGAATGATAGCAATGTATGTTTGTAATGAATGGAGCAATAACGACGGGTGGACAGAATAACAGGCCCTAGGAAATTCGCATGCTTTTGATTGACAGTCTAGAGGGTAAGTCACAACACGAGACAAATTATTACAAGTCTGAGCTTGGTTCTAGAGAAATTAAATTACAGAGTAGAGAGACACATGGACTTTCACTAAGAACATGAACACTGCACACAAAAGTTTCTCTTTTGAAACAAAAGTAACACTAGTACATGCATTAGATTTTGTTGTCTACAGTAAATCTGAGATCCTGTCATTCTTGTTTGGTCTGGATAAGTAATCGGAAATTAAGATCATTTTAGCATCCTTGGCGTAAGCTGGACGAGGAACTCAAGATTAAAGCAATTAAGGCATCGTTTTTCTTAATGTTCATGGATTGGCAAACAATCCATCCTGTAGGGGAATGCGATGTTTGAGAAACTGTTGATTATAAGGTAATGACAGTGATTGAAAGATTTTCAAAAACTGCAAGTGAGTTCTTTAGAAGTTGATTATCACACCCTTTGGATTGTCTTGCACATGGATAGGTTTGTCTCTGCATAACTTGCTTATTCACTTTCTTGACCAGAAGGTGTATGATGTATCAGATCATCTATGAATAGCTTCAAGTCAGATTAATCTAAGCAATAAATTGATAGATCATATATTTTTGAATTCGACATTAGACATTAATTTAATCTTGCATTTTATCATATGTGAGGGGAGAGACAAGTATGAAAAGAAGTAAAGTGATTTGCAAATAACCTCCACATTGCAAAATAGTTAAAATAGGAATGAAACTTATCCATAATATTAAATATTGGAAACTCCATTTAACTTGCAATATTGATCACCTTCAAACGAGCCGAATCACCAAACAATTTAAAACTTGATTGCAAATATCTATAATGTTAGCAAATTTTTTTTACTTGGAGCAGCTTTGCTATTTTTAGTAGAAAAACTTTTCTTATTTTGCTAACATGCTAATTATGTGTAGCATGCTTTTGCTTTACATTAAAATATCAATATCTCATGTGAGATCTTTAGATCTAGCCTAGAGAGCCATAAGATATTATTCTCCTCCAACTATCTAGTATAAAATACAAAAAAAAAGGGGTGGTCAAACCACGTGTACAATAATCCAAATGAAAAATCCCCATGAAAGAGGGATGTCTCCATCAACAAGAGAAGAAGGTGAGTCAAATGTCTAACGTATAGCCTCACCTCCAAGTAGGTGGATCCTCAACCATTCTCCACAAAATGTGCAATGAAAGACTCCCAGGTCTCCTTCAAGGTGGACATGCAGGCTCCAATGTCAAACCCCCTACAAATCATGAGAAAACCCCTCAAGTGTCGACGACTCCTCAAGATCAGCTCCAAGAAGTCATGTGTGAGGTGTTTAAAGTGTGCTACAACCCTCCTTAAATCATGCTATCATTCACCCCAAGTCAAGGGGCAATCAAATAGGTCCACATGTGCCAAAAAAGAAGTCTCCATGACTACGTAATGCATCCTCCAAGTTGGACGCCCCATCAAATCAAATGACACATGCCTCCAAATGGTTAACAAGGTGAGCGCTCAAGAAACTAGGATGTGGCATGACAGGAGAAGCCCAAAGCATGAAGAAGTAACCCCAAACTTTTTTGACCAATGCCTCGGGAACCATGAATTGCCTCGAGATAGTTGAAGATGCCTTGGGAACTGTGAATAAGGTAACAATGAACTGTGAACTGCCAAGGTGAATGAGGTAACAGTGCTATAGGTATGGCTTGAGCTCCTTTTTTAGTTTTCGAGGAGTCTTGTATAATATCGGGCTTCTCTTATTCTGAAGAAAGTTGGCTTTCTCCCATGGTGGAATGATGTTGTCCGAGATGCACTCATGCTTGTGGAAGAGGGAAACCTAGACATGTTATATTTCCCCCACAGTGGAATGATGTTGTCTGAGATGCGCTTATTATTGTGCAAGAGGGAAATATAGCACGTGCTAGCTTTCCCCCATGATGAAATGATGTTGTTCGAGATGTGATTATGCTTGTGCAAGAGGGAAATCTAGCACACGCAAGATTTCCGCCACGGTGCAATGATGTTACATGCTACAATTTCTCCACAGTGGAATGATGTTGTCCAAGATGCGCTCGTGCTTATGCAATAGGGAAAACTAGTGGACCCCCACGGTGGAATGATGTTATGCACTAGCTTTCCCCCACAGTGGAATGATGTTGTCTGAGATGTGCTCGTACTGATGCAAGAGGGAATGGTAGCATGCCCCATGGTGGAAAGATGTTGTCCGAGATGTGCTCATGCTTGTGTAAGAGGGAAAGCTAGAACGCGTTAACTTTCCCCCATGATAGAATTATGTTGTCCGAGATGCGCTTATGCTTGTGCAAGAGGGAAACCTAGCATGCGCTAGATTTCCCCAATGGTGGAATGATGTTGTTCAAGATGCCCTCACACTTGTGCAAGAGGGAAAGCTAGCACGCACTAGCTTTCCCCCACTGTGGAATGATGTTGTTCGAGATGCGCTCGTGCTTATGAAAGAGGGAAAGCTAGCATGCTAGCACATGCTATCTTTCCCCCACAGTGGAATGATATTGTCTGAAATGTGTTCATGCTTGTGTAAGAGGAAAAGCTAGCCCACACTAGCTTTTCCCCACAGTGGAATGATGTTGTTCAAGATACATTCATGTTTGCGCAAGAGGTAAAGCTAGCACACGTTATCTTTCCCCCTTGGTGGGATGATGTTGTCCAATATGCACTCGTGCTTGTGCAAGAGGGAAAGCTAGCATGCATTAGCTTTCCCCCACGGTGGGATGATGTTTGTATGATATGAGCTCATACTTGTGCAAGAGGGAAAGATAGCATGCGCTAGCTTTCCCCCATGGTTGGATGATGTTTTTTGAGATGAATTTGTGCTTGTGCAAGAGGGAAAGATAACACGTGCTAGCTTTCCCCGATGGTGGGATGATGTTGTTTGAGATGAGCTCATTCTTGTGGATGATGTTGTTCGAGATGAGCTCGTGCTTGTGCAAGAGTAAAAACTAACATGAGCTAGCTTTCCCCCATGGTGGGATAATGTTGTTTGAGATGTGATCGTTTTTGTGCAAGAGGGAAAGCTAGCACGCTTTCCTCCATGGTGGGATGATGTTCAAGATGTGCTCATGCTTGTGCAAGAGGGAAAGCTAGCTCATGTTAGTTTTTACTCTTNGCAAGAGGGAAAGCTACAACACTCTAGCTTTCTCCCACCGTGGGATGATTTTCTTCAAGATGTGCTCGTGCTTGTGTAGGAGGAAAATCTATCATGCACAAGCTTTCACCCACACTGGGATGTTGTTGTTCGAGATGCACTCGTGCTTGTGCAGGAGAGAAAGCTAACACGTGCTAGCTTTCCTCCACGGTGGTATCATGTTGTTTGAGATGCGCTCTTGCTTGGGAAAGAGGAAAACTTAGCAAGCACAAGTTTTCCCCCATGGTGGGATGATGTTGTTTGAGATGTGCTCTTTCTTGTGCAAAAGAGAAAGCTAGCACGCGCTAAATTTCCCCCATGGTGGGATGATGTTATTCAAGATGCGCTCCTGCTTGTGTAAGATTGAAAGCTAGCACGCACTAGCTTTCTCGCATGATGGGTTGATGCTCGAGATGTGCTCCTTCTTGTGCAAGAAGGAAAGCTATCATGCACTAGCTTTCCCCTAGTGAGATGATGTTGTTCGAGATGTGCTCGTGCTTGCGCAAGAGATAAAGCTAGCACCGACTAGATTTCCCCCAAGGTGGGATGATGTTGTTCGAGATGCGATCGTGCTTGTGCAAGAGGGAAAGCATGCACATTATAGATTTCTCCCACGGTGGAATGATGTTGATCGAGATGCGCTTGTGCTTTTGCAAGAGGGAAATCCAACACATGCTAATTTTCCCTCATGGTGGAATGATGTTGTTCGAAATGGGTTTGTGCTTATGGAAGAGGGAAAACTAGCACGCACTTGCTTTCCCCCATAGTGGAATGATGTTCTTTAAGATGTGTTTGTGATTGTGCAAGGGAAAAGCTAGCAGCTAGCATGCGCTAGCTTTCCCCACAATGGAATGATGTTCTTCGAGATGTGCTTGTGCTTGTGCAAGAGTGAAAGCTAGCATACGCTAGATTTCCCCCATGGTGGAATGATGTTGTTCGAGATGTGCTTGTGCTTGTGTTATAGGGAAAGCTAGCACATGCTATCTTTCCTCCATGGTGGGATCATGTTGTTCAAGATGCGGTTGTGCTTGCGCAGGAGGGAAAGCTATCCAACACATGCACTAGCTTTTCCCCAAAGTGGGACAATGTTGTTCGAGATGCACTCGTGCTTGTGCAAGAGGGAAAGCTAGCATGTGCTAGCTTTCCCTCGTAGTGGGATGATGTTTGAGATGCACTCGTTCTTATGCAAGAGTGAAATCTACCACACACTAGCTTTCCCCCACGATGGGATGATGTTGTTCAAGATGCACTCCTACTTTTTCAAGAGGAAAAGTTAATACTCACCAGCTTTCCCCCATAGTGGGATGATGTTGTTCGAGATGTGCTCTTGCTTTACCAAGAGGGAAATCTAGTTCCAGCTTTCCCCCATGGTACGATGATGTTGTTCGAGATGTGCTCTTGCTTGTGGAAAAGGGAAAGCTAGCACGCACTAGCTTTCCCCCACAATGGGATGGTGTTGTTCGAGATGCCTTCCTGCTTGTGTAAGAGGGAAAGCTAATAGGAGCTAGTTTTCTTCCACGGTGAGATGATGTTTGAGATGCGTTCTTGCTTGTGCAAGAGGGAAGGCTAGCACATGCCAACTTTCCCCCATAATGGGAAGATGTTGTTCGAGATGTGCTTGTGCTTGTGCAAGAGGTAAATCCAACTAGCTTTCCCCCATTGTGAGATGATCTTGTTCGAGATGTGCTCGTGCTTGTGTAAGAGGGAAGAGTGCACGCACTAGCTTTCTCCCACAGTTGAATGATGTTGTTAAAGATGCACTTGTGCTTTTGCAAGAGTGAAATCCAACACGTGCTAGTTCTCCCCACGGTGGAATGATCTTGTTCGAGATGGGTTTGTGCTTATGGAAGAAGGAAAGCTAGCACATTCTCGTTTTTCCCCACAGTGGAATGATGTTGTCTGAGATGCGACCGTGCTTATGCAAGAGGGAAAGCTAGCACATGCTATCTTTCCTCCATGGTGGAATGATGTTGTTCAAGATGCACTTGTGCTTGTGCAACTAGCTTTCCCCCACGATGGAGTGATATTCTAGATGTTCTTGTGCTATAGAGAAAACAACTATGTGCTAGCTTCCCACCATGGTGGAACGATGTTGTTTGAGATGTGCTTGTGCAAGAGGGAAAGCTAGCACATGCTAGCTTTCCCCCACATTGAATGATGTTGTTCAAGATGAGCTTATGCTTGTGCAAAGGGGAAAACTAGCACACACTAGCTTTTCCCCATGGTGGAATGATGTTCGAGATGCACCCCTGCTTGTGCAAGAGAGAAAGCTAGCATGTGCTAGTTGTCCCCCACAATGGAATGATATTGTTTGAGATGCGGTTATGCTTCTGCAAGAGGGAAAACTAGAATGCACTAGTTTTTTCTCACAGTGGAATGATGTTGTTCGAGATGTGCTTATGCTTGTGCAAGCGGGAAAACTAGCACGCGCTAAATTTTCCCCATGGTGGAATGATGTTGTTCAAGATGCGTTTGTGCTTGTGCAAGAGGGAAAGCTAACATGCACTAGATTTCCTCCACGGTGGAATGATGTTGTTTGAGACGCACTTGTGCTTATGCAAGAGGGAAGGCTAGCATGTGCAAGCTTTCCTCCACGCTAAAATCATGTTTGAGATGTGCTTGTGTTTGTGCAAGAGGGAAAGGTAGCACACGCTAGCTTTCCCCCATGGTGGAATGTTGTTGTTCAAGATGCGTTTGTGCTTTTGGAAGACGGAAATCTAGAATGCATTGGCTTTCCCCAACATGTAATGATGTTTTTCGAGATGCATTTGTGCTTGTGCAAGAGAGATAGCAGGACGCGCTAGCTTCCCCCAAGGTGGAATGATGTTGTTTGCGATGTTTTTGTACTTGTTGAAGAGGTTGATGTTTGAGATGCGCTTGTTCTTGTGCAAGAGGGAAAGCTAGCACACACTAGCTTTCCTCCATGGTGGAATGATGTTGTTCGAGATGTGCTTGCACTTGTGCTTATGTTAGATGGAAAACTAGCACACGCTAGCTTTCTCCAATGATGGAATGATGTTGTTCAAATTGCGCTTGCGATTGTGCTTGTGCAAGAGGGAAAGCTAGCACTTGCTAGTTGTGCTAGCTTTCCCTTATGGTGGAATGATGTTGTTTGAGATGTTCTTGTGCTTGTGTAAGAAGAGAAACTAGCACACGCTAGCTTTCCCCCATGAAAGAATGATGTTGTTCAAAATGCATTGGTGTTTTTGCAAGAGGGAAAGCTAACATGCATTAGCTTTCCCCCACTTTGTGGTGATGTTGTTCGAGATGTGATTGTGCTTGTGAAACAGGGAAAACTAGCTCATTCTAGTCTTCCCCCATGGTGGAATGATGTTGTTCAAGGTGTGGTTGTGCTTGTGGAAGAGGGAATGCTATCATGCACTAGTTTTCCCCCATGGTGGAATGATGTTGTTTGATATGCACTTGTGCTTTGCAAGAGGGAAAACTTGCATGTAGTAGCTTTCTTCCATGGTGGAATCACATTCGAGATGCACTTGTGATTATGCAAGAGGGAAAACTAGAAAGCATTAACTTTCCTCCATGATGGAATGGTGTTGTTCAAGATAAATTTGTGCTTGTGGAGGAGGGAACACTAGCATACACTAGCTTTCCTTCACAATGGAATGGTGTTGTTCGAGATGTGCTTGTGCTTATGAAAGAGGGAAGGCTAGCATGGGCAAGATTTCCTCCATGCTAGAATGATGTTGTTCAAGATGTGTATATGTTTGTGCAAGAGGGAAAGCTAGTACACGCTAGTTTTCCCCCATGGTGGAATGATGTTCGAGATGCGTTTGTGCTTTTACAAGATGGAAAGATAGCATGCAATATCTTTCCCCCATGGTGGAATGATGTTGATCGAGATGCGCTTGTTTTTGTGCAAGAGAGAAAGCTAGCACACACTAGTTTTCATGCATGGTGGAATGATGTTGGTCAAGATGTGTTTGTGCTTGTGCAAGAGGGAAAGCTAGAATAGGCTAACTTTCCCTTATGGTGGGATGATGCTCAAGATAAGTTTGTGCTTGTGCAAGAGGGAAAGCCAACATGCATTAGATTTCCTCCATGGTGGAATGATGTTACATGCTAGGTTTCCCCCACGATAGAATGAAGATGTTCGAGATGCACTTGTTTGTGCATGAAGGAAATCTAGCTCATGCTAGCTTTGCTCCATGATAAAATGATGTTGTTTGAGATGTGCTCATGCTTGTGCAAGTGGGAAAGCTAGCATGTGCTAGATTTCCCCCACGGTGGAATGATGTTGTTCGAGATGCGCTCGTGCTTGTACAAGAGGGAAATATAGCACACACTAGTTTGCCCCCACAGTGGAATGATATTTTTCAAGATGCACTCATGCTTGTGCAAGAGGGAAAATTAGCACTTGCTAGATTTCCCCCACAATGGAATGATGTTGTCTGAGATGTGCGCATGCTTGTGCATGATGGAAAGCTAGCACGCACTAGCTTTCCCCCATGGTGGAATGATGTTGTCTGAGATGTGCTTGTGCTTGAGCAAGATGGAAAGATAGTACTTGCTAGATTTCCCTCTCGCACAAGCGCGAGCATATATCTGACAACATCATTCCATAGCACATGCTAGATTTCCCCCTTGATGGAATAATGTTTTCCGAGATGCGTTCATGCTTGTGCAAGAGGGAAAGCTAGCACGCACTAGCTTGCCCCCAAGGTCAAATGATGTTGTTTGACATGCGCTCGTGCTTGTGCAAAAGGGAAATCTAGCACACACTAGATTGCTCTCATGGTGAAATGATGTTGTTTGAGATGTGCTCGTGCTTGTGGAAGAGGAAAAGTGTTCATGATGCGCTTGTGCTTGTGCAAGAGGGAAAGATGGCAAATGTTAGCTTTCCCCCAGGGTGGAACGATCTTGTCTGATATACGCTCGTGCTTATGTAAGAGGGAAAAATTGCATGCTCTATATTTCCCCCATGGTGCAATGATGTTGTCTGAGATGTGCTCGTGCTTATGCAAGAGGGAAAAATAACATGTGCTATCTTTCACCCTTGGTAGGATGATGTTGTCCGAGATGTGCTCGTGTTTATGTAAGAGGGAAAGTTAGCATGCGCTAAATTTCCCCCATGGTGGGATGTTGTCCGAGATGAGCTCGTGCTTGTGTAAGAGGGAAATCTATCACGCACTATCTTCCCTCCATGGTGGGATGATGTTGTTCGACATGAGCTCGTGCTTGTGCAAGAGGGAAAGCTAATATGCACTAGTTTTCCTCTACAGTGGGATGATGTTGTTTGAGATGAGCTCGTGCTTGTGGATGATGTTGTTCAAGATGAACTCGTGCTTATGTAAGAGAGAAAGCTAACACACACTACCTTTCCCCCATGGTGAACTGATGTTGTTTGAGATGTGCTCATTCTTGTGTAGGAGGTAAATCTAGCATGCGCTAGCTTTCCTCGATGGTAGGATGATGTTGTTTGAGATGCGCTCATGCCTGTACAAGAGGGAAAGCTAACACGCACTAAATTTCTCCCACGATGGGATGATGTTGTTCAAGATGTGCTTGTGCTTGTGCAGGAGGGAAAACTAGCACGCTCTAGCTTTCCCCCAGGGTGGGATGATGTTGTTTGAGATGAGCTTGTGCTTGTGAAAGAGGGTGCTAGCTTTCCCCCATAGTGGGATGATGTTGTTCGAAATGCGATTGTGCTTATGTAGGATGGAATGCTAGCTTTCTCCCATGGTGGGATGTTGTTATTCGAAATGTGCTTGTGCTTGTGTAGGAGGGAAAACTAACATGTGTTAGCTTTCCCCCATGGTTGGATGATGTTGTTCGAGATGTGCTCGTGCTTTTGCAGAAGGGAAAGCTAGTATGTGTTAGCTTCCCCCCACGGTGGGATGATGTTGTTTGAAATACGTTTGTGCTTGTGCAAGAGGGAAAGCTAGCACATGCTAGCCTTTTCCCACAATGGGATGATATTGTTCAAGATGCGTTCTTGCTTATGCAGGTGGGAAAGTTGACATGCGCTAAATTTCACCCACGATGGGGTGATGTTATTGGAGATGTACTCTTTCTTGTGCAAGAGGGAACATCGACACGTGCTAGCTTTCCCCCATGGTGGGATGATGTTGTTTGAGATGCACTCCTACTTGTGTGGGAGGGAAAGTTGGCAGGCGCTAGCTTTCCCCCATGATGGGATGATGTTGTTCGAGATGCACTCCTGCTTGTGCAAGAGGGAAAGCCAACACATGCTAGCTTTCCCCCATGTTGGGATGTTGTTTTTCGAGATGCGCTCTTGCTTGTACAAGAGGTAAATCTTGCATGCACTAGATTTCCCCCACAGTGGGATGATGTTCGATATGTGCTCTTGCCTGTGCAAGAGAGAAAGCTACCACGCACTAGCTTTCCCCCACGGTAGGAGGATGTTGTTTAAGATGCGCTCGTGTTTGTGCAAGAGGGAAAGCCAACATGCACTAGCTTTCCCCCACATTGGGATGATGTTGTTCGAGATGCCCTCATGCTTGTGCAAGAGGGAAAGATAGCATGCACTAGCTTTCTCCCACAGTCGGATGATGTTGTTCGAGATGCGATAGTGTTTGTGCAAGAGGGAAAGTGAGCACATGCTAGCTTTCTCCGATGGTGGAATGATGTTGTTCGAGATACGCTTGTGCTTGTGCAAGAGGGAAAACCAACACGTGTTAGATTTCCCCCATGGTGGAATGATGTTGTTTGAGATGCGTCTCTGCTTGTAGAAGAGGGAAAGTTAGCACAGTTCGCTTCCCCTCACAGTGGGATGATGTTGTTTGAGATGCATCTGTGCTTATGCAAGAGGGAAAGCTAGCATGCGCTAGCTTTCCCCCACAGCATGCTAGCTTTCCCCCACAATAGAATGATGTTGTTCAAGATGTGCTTGTGCTTGTGCAAGAGGGAAACCTAGCACATGATAGATTTCCTCCATTGTGGAATGATGTTGTTCGAGATGTGCTTGTGATTGTGCTATAGGGAAAGCTAGCACGCACTATCTTCCCCCCATAGTGGAATCATGTTGTTCGAGATGCGCTTGTGCAAGAGGGAAAGCTAGTACATACTAGCTTTCCCCCACATTGAATGATGTTGCTCAAGATGAGTTTGTGCTTGTAGAAGAGGGAAGGCTAGCACACTCTAGTTTTTATCTATGGTCGAATGATGTTTGAGATGCGCCTATGCTTTTGCAAGAGTGAAAAATAGCATGTTCTAGCTTTCCCCCATGGTGGAATGATGTTCTTTGAGATGCGCTTATGTTTTTGTAAGAGGGAATACTAGCATGCACTAGCTTTTCATCACAGTGGAATGATGTTGTTCGAGATGCACTTGTCCGTATGCAAGAGAGAAAGCTAGCACGTGCTAGCTTTCCTCCATGGTGGAATGATGTTATTCTAGATGCGCTTGTGCTTATGCAAGAGGGAAGACTAACATGTACAAACTTTCCTCCTCACTAGAATAATGTTTGAGATGCGCTTGTCTTTGTGCAAGAGGGAAAGCTAGCACGCGCTAGCTTTTCCCCACGGTGGAATGTTTTTTTTTAGATGCATTTGTACTTCTAGAAGATGGAGAGCTAGGATGTGGTAGCTTTCCCCCACGATGGAATGATGATGTTTGAGATGTTCTTGTGCTTGTGAAAAGGATAAAGTTAGCATGCTCTAGCTTCCCCCCAAGGTGAAATGATGTTGTTCCCAATGCATTTGTGTGTGTTGAAGAAGGTAGCACACACTAGCTTTCCCCACGGTGGGATGGTGTTTGAGATGCACTTGTGATTGTGCAAGAGGGAAAGCTAGCACACACTAGCTTCCCCCAAAGATGAAATGATGTTGTTTGAGATACACTTTCGCTTCTACTTATGTTAGAGGGGAAGCTAACAGGCGCTACCTTTCTTCGACGATGGAATGATGTTGTTCAAATTTGTTTGTGATTATGCTTGTGCAAGAGGGAAATCTAGCATGCGCTAACTTTCCCCCATGGTGGAATAATGTTTGAGATGCACTTGTGCTTGTGCAAGAGGGAAAGATTGCACACGTTAGCTTTCCCCCGTCGTAGAATGATGTTATTTAGAATGTGTTTGTGTTTTTGCAAGAGGGAAAACTAACATGTGCTAGATTTCCCCCATGGTGTAATGATGTTCGAGATGCGCTTGTGCTTGTGCAAGAAGAAAAACTAGTATGCTTTAGCCTCCCCCCATGGTGGAATGTTGTTCAAGATGTGCTTGTTCTTGTGCAAGAGGTAAAGCTAGAATGTGCTAGCTTTTCCTCATGGTGGAATGATGTTGTTCGAGATGTGTTTGTGCTTGTGTAAGAGAGAAAGCTAACATGCATTAGATTTCTTCCACTATGGAATAATGTTGTTCGAGATGCACTTGTGCTTGTGCAAGAGGGAAAACTAACATGTGCTAGCTTTCCTCCATGGTGGAATGGTGTTGTTCAAGATGAGCTTGTGCTTGTGCAGAATCAAATGCTAACATGCGCTAACTTTCCTCCATTGTGGAATGATGTTGTTCAAGATGCGCTTGTGCTTATGTAAGAGGGAAGGTTAACATGGGAAAGCTTTCCTCCACACTAGAAAGATATTGTTCGAGATACACTTGTGTTTGTGCAAGAGGGAAAGCTAGCACATGTTAGATTTCCACCATGGTGGAATGATGTTGTTCGAGATGCATTTGAACTTTTGCAAGGAGAAAAGCTAGCATGCATAGTGGAATGATGTTGTTCGATATGTGCTTGTACAAGAGGGAACGCTAGCACATGCTAGATTTTCCCCATGGTGGAATGATGTTTGAGAGGTGCTTGTGCAAGAGAGAAAGCTAGCATGCACTAGACTTCCCCCAAAGTGGAATGATGTTGTTTAAGATGTGTTTGTGCTTGTGTAAGAGAGAAAACTAGCATGCACTAGCTTTCTCCCACGGTGGAATGATGTTGTTTGAGATGTGTTTGTGCTTGTGCAAGAGGGAAAGCTAGCATGCGTTGGATTTTCCCCATTGTGGGATGATTTTCAAGATGTGCTTATGCTTGTGCAAAAGGGAAAGCTAGCATGCACTAGCTTTTCCCCATGGTGGAATGATAATGTTCGAAATGCTCTTGTACTTATGCTTATGCAAGAGGGAATGTTAGCATGCACTAGCTTTCTCCCATGGTGGAATGATGTTGTTCGAGATGCTCTTGTACTTGTGCTTATGTAAGAGGGAAAATTAACACGCCCTAGCTTTCTCCCATGGTGGAATGATTTTGTTAGATATGTGATTGTGCTTGTGCAATAGGGAAAGCTAGCATGCATTAGATTTCCCCATGGTGGAATGATGTTGTTTGAGATGCGCTTGTGCTTGTGTAGGAGGGAAATCTAGCACACACTAGCTTTCCCTCACAATATAATGATGTTGTTAAATATGCGCTTGTGCTTCTCCAAGAGGGAATGCTAACATGCGCTAGCTTCCCCCACGGTGTATTGATGTTGTTTGAGATGCACTTGTTCTTATGCAAGAGGGAAGGTTGACATTCTTTAGCTTTCCCCCATGGTGGAACGATGTTGTTCGAGATGTGCTTGTTCTTGTGCGAGAGGGAAAGGTAACACACACTAACTTTCCCCCATGGTGGAATGATGTTGTTCACGATTCACTTGTGCTTGTGCAAGAGGAAAGGATAGCATGCGCTAGCTTTCCTCGATGGCAGAATGATGTTGTTCGAGATGCACTTGTGCTTGTGCAAGAGCTAAATCTAGCATGAGCTAGCTTTCCTCCATGGTGGAATGATGTTGTTCTATATGAGCTTGTGCTTGTGCAAGAGAGAAAGCTAGCATGCACTAACTTTTCTCCATGGTGGAATAATGTTGTTGGAGATGCACTTGTGCTTGTGCGAGAGGGAAAGCTAACAAGCGTTAGATTTCCTCCATGGTGGAATGGAGTTTTTTGAGGTGAGCTTGTACTTGTGCAGGAGGGAACGCTAGCACATGCTATCTTTCCTCCACCAAGGAATGATGTTGTTCGAGATATGCTTCTGGTTATGTAAGAGGGAAGGTTAACATGGGAAAGCTCTCCTCCATGCTAGAAAGATGTTGTTAGATATGCACTTGTGTTTGTGCAAGAGGGAAAGCTAGCACGTGCTAGCTTTCCATGGTGGAATGATGTTGTTTAAGATGCATTTGTGCTTTTGCAAGATGGAAAGCTAGCAACGTGCTATCTTTCCCCCACAGTGGAATGATGTTGTCCAAGATACGTTTGTGCTTGTGCAAGAGAAAAAACGAGCATGCACTATCTTTTCCCCATGGTGGAATGATGTTCGAGATGTGTTCGTGCTTTTGCAAGAGGGAAATATAACATTCATTAGTCTTCCCCCAAGGTGGAATGATGTTTTTCAAGATGTGCTTGTGCTTATGCAAGAGAGAAAACTAGCATGCACTAACTTTCTCCCATGATGGAATGATGTTGTTTGAGATGTGTTTGTGCTTGTGTAAGAGGGAAAGCTAGCATGCGCTAGCTTTTCCCCATGGTGGGATGATGTTTGATATGAGCTTATGCTTGTGCAAGAGGGAAAGCTAGCACACGCTAGCTTTCCCCCATGGTGGAATGATGTTGTTCGAGATGCTCTTGTACTTGTGCTTATGCAAAAGGGAAAGATTGCATGTGCTAGCTTTCTCCCATGGTGGAATGATGTTGTTCAAGATGCGCTTGTGCTTGTGCAAGAGGGAAATCTAGCACGTGTTATCTTTCCCCATGGTGGAATGATGTTTTTTGAGATGCGCTTGTGCTTGTGCAGGAGGAAAAACTAGCACATGCTAGCTTTCCCCCACGATATAATGATGTTGTTAAAGATGCACTTGTGCTTGTGCAAGAGGGAATGCTAGCACGCGCCAAATTTCCCCCACAGTGTATTGATGTTGTTTGAGATGCACTTGTGCTTATGCAAGAGGGAAAGCTAGCACGTTCTAGCCTTCCCCCATGGTGGAATTATGTTGTTCGATATGCACTTGTGCTTGTGCAAGAGGGAAAGGTAGCACACACTAGCTTTCCCAGACGGTGTAATGATGTTGTTCGAGATGCACTTGTAATTGTGCAAGAGGAAAGGCTAGCATGCGCTAGCTTTCCTCGATGGTAGAATGATGTTGTTCGAGATGCACTTGTGCTTATGCGAGAGATAAAGTTAGCACACGCTAGCTTTCCTCTATGGTGGAATGATGTTGTTCGATATGAGCTTGTGCTTGTGCAGGAGGGAACTTTAGCACCGCTAACTTTCCTCCACAGTGGAATGATGTTGTCGAAAATGCGTTTGTACTTGTGCATGAAGGAAAACTAGCACGCATTATCATTGATCCACAGTGGAATGATGTTGTCTGAAATGTGTTTCTACTTGTGCAAGAAGGAAAGATAACACACACCAATGTTCCTCCACAATGGAATCATGTTGTTCAAAATGTGTTTATGCTTGTACAAGAAGGAAAGCTAGTGTGCACTAGCATTCCTCCACACAAGAATGATGTTTTTCGAAATGTGTTTTTGTTTATGCAAAAATGAAAGCTAGCATGCTCTAGTTTTGCTCCACAGTAGAAGGATGTTGTTCGAAATGCACTTGTTCTTGTACAAGAAAGAAAGCTAACATGCACCAACTTTCCTCCACAGTGGAATGGTGTTGTTCGAAATGTATTTGTGCTTGTGCAAGAAAGAAAGCTAGCACGCACTAGCTTTCCTCCACAATGGAATGTTGTTGTTCGAAATGTGCTTGTGCTTGTGCAATAAGGAAACCTAACACACACTAACTTTCCTCCACAATGGAATGTTGTTTTTTGAAATGTGCTTGAGTTTGTGCAAAAAGGAAACCTAACACACACTGGCTTTCCTCCACAGTGGAGTTGTTTGAAATGTGCTTGTGTTTGTGTAAGAAGGAAAATTAGCACACTCTAGTTTTCCTCCATAGTGGAATGTTGTTGTTCAAAAGGTACTTGTGTTTGTGAAAGAAGGAAGACTATCACGTGCTAGCATTCCTCCACAATGGTTTGAAATGTGCTTGTGCATGTGCAAGTGGGAAAACTAGCATGCGGTAGCTTACCTCCACCGTGGAATGATATTGTTTGAAATGCATTTGTGTTCGTGCAAGAAAGAAAATTAGCACATGATAGCTTTACTCCACAATGGAATGATGTTATTCGAAATGCGCTTGTGCTTGTGCAGGAAGGAAGACTATCATGCATTATCTTTCTTCCATAGTAGAATGATGTTGAAATCTAACATGCATTAGTTTTCTTCCAAAGTGGAATGATATTTTTCGAAATTCTCTTGTGCTTGTGCAAGAAGGAAAACTAACACGCGCTAGCTTTACTCTACAATGGAAAGATGTTCGAAATGTGCTTGTGCTTTTGCAAGATTGAAAAATATCATGCGCTAGCTTTCCTACATAGTGGAATGATGTTAGAAATGTGCTTGTGCATGTGAAAGATGGAAAACTAGCACATGCTATATTTCCTCCACAAGGAAATTATGTTGTTTGAAATGCGCTTGTACTTGTGCAGGAAGGAAGATAGCACTCACCAAATTTCCTCCACAATGGAATGTTATTGTTTGAAATGCACTTGTACTTGTGAAAAAAGGAAAGCTAGCATGCATTAACTTTACTCCACAATGACATGTTGTTCGAAATGCATTTGTGCTTGTGCAAAAAACAAAACTTACATGTGCTAGCTTTCCCTCACATGGAATGTTGTTGGTCGAAGTATGTTTGTGCTTGTGAAAGAAGGAGAACTAACATGTGCTAGATTTCCCCCATAGTGGAATGATGTCATTCAAAATTTGTTTGTGCTTGTGCAAGAAGGAAAACTAACATGCGTTATATTTCCATCACAGTGGAGATATTGTTCAAAATGTGCTTGTGCTTGTGCAAGAAGGAAAACTAACACATGTTAGATTCCTCCCACAATATAATGATGTTGTTCAAAATTCGCTTGTGCTTGTCTAAGAAGGAAAACTAACACATGCTAGCTTTTCCCCACAATAGAATGATATTGTTTGAAATGTGCTTATGCTTGTGTAAGAAGGAAAACTACCACGCGCTAGCTTTCCTCCATAATGGTGTGCTAGATTCCCCCCATAGTGGAATGATGTTATTTGAAATGTGTTTCTACTTGTGTAAGAAGGAAAGATACCATGCGCTAGCTTCCCTCCACAATGGAATGATGTTCAAATTGTGTTTGTGCTTGTGCAAAAAGGAGATCTAGCACACACTATCTTTCCTCCACAGTGGAATGATGTTGTTTAAAATGCCCATGTTCTTTTGTAAGAAGGAAAACTACCGCACTAGCTTTCCTACACAATGGAATGATATTGTTCGAAATGCGTTAGTGCTTGTGTAAGCAAGAAAACTATAACGCATTAGCTTTCCTCCACAATGGAATGAGGTTGTTCGAAATCCACTTGTGTTTGTGAAATAAGGAAATTTATATACCATAGTATGTTATAAAATGATCGGACAATCCTTTCAAGTTGTTTGTTTAATAATTTGGTCTTTGTGTCCCACTCTAGTTTGCAAATGCTTGTTGTTTTGACAAGTGATTCTAGTAGCAAATGCTTTCTTTTGGTCAGGTGTTGAACTGTAATTGTTTGATTAAAACCAAGTGAATTATACAACCTCAAATTTGAAATGATTGGATATCTCATTGTCCTACATTGAAAAATTAAAATAATGTAAAGTTGTGTTGATTTTGGATCTTGAGGGACAATGATAAGGGTTTGTCACCTTTGAATTTAAAGCAATGCCTTTGGTTCCGATTGTTTCATTGAGTGCTTAGAATCAGACTCAAAGAATAGTAGTATTGTTCCATTGTATGCAATATCAATGCCTAGTTGGTACCTCCTACTATGCCTTTTAAGTGTTGAATGTTGGGTTTTAAGATGAGTTTCAAGCTTGTATTGGCTTTGGAACAAGCCAACTTAGATCCATGATTATGAAACAATAAATATATTCAAATCTAATGTCATTGCGGGCTCTACATTTGTTCTTGTCATAGACGGAAAGCTAGCAATCACTAGCTTTCCTTTAGGAACAAGAATAAGTATGTGCCATTGCTTAGAGTTACTTTGTCTTCACATGCCTTTTTAGCACAAGCCCATGTAGCAATATGAACATGTTTTTCCCTAACCCTATTTTTGATTCTCCTGCATGATGAGCCATGCTTGTTGGTCTCTAGACGAAGGTGATTTCACCCTAATCAAGGTTAGTGTTATGGTGGTGTCACCAACAATGCACTTATGCTTGTGCTAGATGGAAAGCTAGTGGTTGCTACCTTTCTTTCTAGCACAAGCACAAGGATGAAATCAATGCTCTGGGGGTGCCTTAGTCCTAAAAGGTACCATGGTTAGTGTCCTGCCTTTGTATGTGCCCTTTTATTGGCTATGTAATATGCTAATAACATTCACAATGATGCAATAAGAAGTTTGTTTAAATATGATGTTGTTGATGGCTTTGCACTTGTTCTTTTACTAGAAGGAATGAAAGCGGTCTCTAGCTTTCATTCTGGCACAACCACAAGGATTCGAGATAGCTATAATAGTGGTATTTTGATCCAATTCATATTTTATGAATCGTATGGTGTTATTTCAAAGTGTATATGCATAATGTACCTAAGATGGATTCAACTAGGCCCAGATCCCCTCACTCAAAGTTGATGCAATCAATGCTCAAAGGGTGCTTTTGTTCTAAAAATCACCATGATTAGTGTTATGGTTTTATGTGTGCCCATTTATTACCTATGGAACAAGCTAATAAGTTCCAAAATTATGAAACAAGAAATGTATTCAAATCTGATGTTGTTGTGGTCCCTACATTTGTTCTTGTCATAGATGGAAATCCAATGGTTACTAGTTTTCCTTCAAGAAAAAGAACAAGTATGCAATCAATGCTCAAGGTTTTCCTTTTTCCTCACATTCCCTTTAAGAACAATCTCATGTAGTAGTATGAACATGCTACACCCTCACCATACTCATGATTCCCCTATGTGATGAGCCATGCTTGTTGGTCACTAGACAAAGCAAGGAGGTGATTTCACCTAAACAAATGTTAGTGCCCTAATATTGTTATCTGTACTATGCTTGTGCTTTTGTTACGAGGAAAGTTAGTGGTTGTGGTTGTTAGATTTCCTTCTAGCACAAGCACAAGGATGTAATCATTTCTCTGGGGGTTGTTAGCTTTCCTTTCACAATTTTCTTAGAATTCAAAGAAACTATAGGGAACACAGTTTTGTTTCTACACTTGGGTTTTATTGTAAGAGGAAATTTATTTGTATTCTTTCAATATATCATCTTTTTTTTATGGTGAATATTCCTTTGAGTTCC
This sequence comes from Picea mariana, assembly GCA_032191745.1. Classification (NCBI taxonomy): domain Eukaryota; kingdom Viridiplantae; phylum Streptophyta; class Pinopsida; order Pinales; family Pinaceae; genus Picea; species Picea mariana. Next base: position 72,442 of record JASDQU010686914.1, on the reverse strand, counting down.
TAAGAATTTCTTATGGAAATGGGTTTTGTGCTTTGAATCTAAGATTGAAAATACAATTGAGAGATCAATATCGAGCCAAAAAAACTAGATGTCATATAAATGTATGACTCATGATATCAATCAATCAATGGATGTTTTATGAGACCAAATAATGGCTATGAGTTATTTTGTGCATTCTAGTTTCCAATAGATTTGTTGTGCATAGTCATTGTTACAATATTCTTTTTCTAGATTTATTTAAGGTTTATAAAATAAAGTATGTATGTTGTAATTTCATTTTAAATATTAGAAAATTTTGACATCAATTCTTTGGAAGTACTAGTAAAAGTTAAAACACACCTAAAATAATTCTTTTAACAATAGTAATTGTGAAATGAAAGAGTTTAGGTGCAATTCATGGTATAGATCCTACACTTTGAGAGATGAATGCAAAATTCTTTATCAATAGCTTAAATTTCTAGTCCGCCAAGATTGTATCCCAAAAGTAACATTAGGCTCATTCCATATACTAACTTTTTATTTTACCCTTCCAAGGAATGAGAGAGTTTTTTTTGGTTATATTAAGTGACTGAAACAACTGTAGACACTTCAAACTATGGAAAATAATAATATTAATTATATTTAAACCTCCAATTTCCAATATAGGATATGTTATTTCCATTAAAGAAATCCAAAATGACAAGCTATTTTAAGATCACGGGATCAATATTGTCACTCCAAATTTGAAATCCACAAAGTCATGGGATCAATATTGTCACTCCAAATGTGAAATCCACAAAGTCATGGGATCAATATTGTTGCTCCAATGAATCTTGAAGACTTGTTTGCCTCTAAGGTAATATCTCCTAAAGTAGCAGTCCTTGAACTTTCCATCTTTTCTTAGATGAGTCCCCAAATGCAAGCTCACAAGATTGTCCATGCATATATGCATATTCAAAGCTAGATATTACCTCCCATAAATTCACAAGCATTTTCTTAGCCAGTTACATATATGCAACATGCTGCAATAGAACCATAGGGCCTTGGTCATTATTTGATGCAATCACCTTTCCAATCTTCCTCATATGGGTTGGGATCCCTTAGTAGATTGCCACCTCATTGTGTGGATGTGGAACATCATAATGCATGTGGGTTTCTCTTATCACTATATATGGTTGCAACCTTAAATTCAAGAATTGTTGTTTTTTTCCATAGAAAAAAATAGAGCCACGGTTCTTGTGACATGGGAGCTCATGTGATTCCCAATTCATGGTCTGATTGGGGCTCTCCAATTGGTAAAGTTGACTAGGGAGTTCAAGGAGAAGAGTTGAGCAAATTAAAAAAGTTGACCTCATTTGGCCCTCGCAATTATGAAGAACTAGATTTGTTTTGGGTTCAATAAATGGTAAAGAAACTACATCAAATGGTAAATATGGAGGAAATGTAGGTTGTTCTGGAGAAACACCACACAAGGGGAAAATAGAAAATGTTGACCATTCAGTTTTGGGTGCCGAAATTGAACATATGCAACTTGATCATATAGTAACTTAAGATTGGAAATATTTATTTGGAGTTGTGGTAGGGTGGGATGGGCTCATTTAAAATTCTTTTTCTTTTTTACTAGTTTTGTTATAAAATTCCCCGTTTTGGTTTAAGAAATAGTCTAGTTTTCTACCTTTCATCGGAATTACACTAGCAGGAAATTTGAAGGGAAGTGTGGAAAAAACAAATAGGGAAATTTGAACACAAAATGGAATTCCTAGTTGACAAATTGAATCTCTTAGGCGATATACTATAGAATGACTATTTTTTTGTCGACATGACAATTAAAGATGTTGTTTTATTTATTTATCATTAGAAACTATACATATATTTTTTTTTAAAGAACCGAGAAGAGAATGTTGTCTATTGGTTCCTCTACATGAGGCCATGGAAGAAATCCAAGATGTGGCATCTTGTAGCATTTTTAATTTATCAAATGTGGAATCCATAATAGGTTTTAAAGAGTAACCTCTAATGTTGTAACTGGAAAAAATTATGATGTTCATTGTCTACTGTTATTTTTCTGTGCCTAAAATATCAACTAAAGTTTGCAGGTAGCAATTTTGGGGTAGTAATTTTGTAGATTGAAGCATATGGTTCTTAGCCTGGACTTGCGATAGAAGCTTTCGAGTTTGTAGAATATAATGGCACAACATGATTTTATAGTTGATATATTTGGTAAGCTTTACCAAAATGATGGCATGTACATTTTGCAAAATTTAAAGGATGACAATCCATTGTTTTCCATGTAGCTTCACTTTATTGACTAGGTGGAAATGAATTTTAAGATAGTCCAATTTATGAATACTTTTGTTTTGAACTGCAATATTAGTCTCTTGTAACATCCTTACAACTATTATGCTCCAAAGGGATTGCCTAAAACCGTAAGTGTCCTTTGATAAGGTACCATTGTATTAACTTTTATTGTTTGGATATTTTTATTTATTGAAAGTGAATTTATTTCAAAATTTTGTTATAGCCCGGTGAGCTCCTTCCTTGTTGCCTTTGTCTTTGGCTAGTATAATCTTTTCTTTTCCTATAAACATGTTTTAATGCATGGTTAGCTTAAACTTTCCATGTTGAGATCATTGCATCTTATATTGAATATATAAGAAATATGGAGTTTTATTAAACTTCTTTTTAATATCATTTTCAAAGACATTATTAAGTTATTATGATTGGAGACTATATTCTTAACTATAAGGAAATCAACGAAATTCCTCTTCTCTAATGTTTTAAAGGGTGCTAGCTCAATGGAAGAGCACATGCCTTACAAGCAGGAGGTTGGTGGTTCGATTCCTCCGTGCCCTAACATAAATTAACATAAGATATTATAATTTGTTTTAAGAAAATGATATGTATGTTCATTTATCTCAGTGGTAAGCCTTTTATTTTTGTAAATTGTTTTATATATCGTCTCTAAAGAGACAAAAATATTTGGATAGACTTGTAAATTTTGGTATTCTAATTTGGCATACAAAGTCATTTATTATTGACTTTTATTTTCCTATATGCATTAATATGAATTACTATATGTGATATGTAATTTTTGAAATAAAATCCCATGTAAATATAGTTGCATTTCTTCAAAAAAAAAAAGCATAGAATTAATCGATAATTAGTGTTAAGTGGATTATTCAGGCTCATTGGAGGTGTCATAGATGAATGTAAACCTTAAAGTATTTGATTTTCCTATCCACAACTTTTTGTAAATTTATATTCTTAAATCAATTGAAATCATCCCATATAAGCCAACAAGGCACATATTTATTTGTTGACTTTTATTTTCTTATATGCATTAATATGAGTGCATAAACGTGATATATAAGTTTTGAAATAAAACTCCATATAAATAAATATGCATTTCTTCCAAAACAAAACTTATAATTTCCTAATAATGAATGCTAAGTGGACTATTCATGGTAATGAGAGATGGGTCATAGATGAATGACTTAGAACTTTTTAAATTATAAGGCATTTGATTTCTCAATCCATAACTTTTTATAACTATGTATTCTTAAATCAACTATTTGTAATTGCAATTATCTCATATAAGCCAATTTAAGGACAATGACTTCTATTTACCAGATCATGCATTGATATGGTTGTATAAATGTGATGTAATTTTTGAAATAAAACTTCATGTAGATAAAAATGTACTTCTTAAAAAAACAGAATTAATTGATAATGAGTGTTAAGTTGACTATTTCTCATTGGAGATGGGTCATAAATGTTGATGATTGCAGCTAAGTGAGACATTCTCCAGGACACAAACATGAGAGAGAGCCCATGAGAGGGGTGTGTGATTCCTATCTGAGACAAAGATGGAATGCAGAGATGGCCTCCTCCTTACAGAGATTTGAGAAGAACTCGAAATGATTCTTCTGTGTAACATAGTGAGAAAGGAGATCTACAGAGTTGGATGTGCATGTGGCTGAGCACAAGGTGAACGTGTGAATTCCCAAAGAGTTGGGTGCATCGTCATGAGACAGAGATGAAGATGATGTATTAGAATCCTCTGAGTAGAGAGTTGATGATGAACTCCAGATGACTCTCCTGTGTAATGCAGTGAGAAAGAAGATTTGTTGAGTGGACGTGCCTGTGGATGAGCACAAGTGAACGTGATCCTAGTGGCTGAGCACTAGTGAGAGTGGTTCTTCTGTGTAATGCAGTGAGCCAGAGATATGGACATCCCTATGGATGTGCCCCTAGTGGCTGAGCACTAGTGGGTGTATGAGATCCCTTTCTATATTGTTCAAGAGTCAGACTTGCCTATAACCCTACTTGTAATGTAAAGGGTACAGGTCGGTCCCACCTTAATGTGATTGATAATTAATATAAAAGATAATTAATCTGGTTAATATTAATTATATTATGAGATAGAGAGGTCGGCCTTGCTGTGCCAATAAACACTTCTGTTGACAGGTCAAGTCTAATATAAGTAAAGGTAAATTCCCCATTGAGGTATCATATCTTTTGTGTGAGTTTGGAAATTTCAGCAAGTACATCTTCTTGGGAAACGTGCACACCTCTCTTGGGCACTAGTCTTTTAGGGTTTGAAAGCACCCTCTTGTGTGCTAGTTTTTCTTGGTGGTGAAGGTCTTTCTCTTGAAGAATATAGCAAAGGATTTGGCTGGGTTTTCTTCCCTTGTGGAGAAAGGTTTCCCAGGATACTTCTTGTGTTCTTGTGCATGGTGTTTCTTCTTGTGATCTTGGTTGCTGCAACATAATTGTTTATGGTTTAAGTTAAATGCTGGAAAAGGAATGAACTTCATGCTTAAGCCTTGCTTATTAAAAAAAAATCAACAATAAATAGATGTCTTTGAACTTTTTCACCCTATGACATTTGATTTCCCCATCCATAACATTTTGTAAATTTGTATTCTTAAATCAATTATTAGTAATTGAAATCATTTAGTATAATCCAACAAGACACAAAATTATTTATTGAATTTTATTTAATTATATGCATTAATACATGTATAAATGTGATATGTATTTTTGAAATAAAATTCCTTATATTTCTTACAAAAATAATTAAAATTAATTAATAATGAGCCCTAAGTGAGTTATTCAAACTCATGGGAGATGAGTCACAAATGAATGACTTTAAATACATGATTAAACTTGAAAATTTATATCTCAACTTTGATAATTTATTTGTAGTTACATTAATTAATGTTAATCATTAATAATAATAAAAAATGGGGACATATACAAAGTTCAACTAAAAACCTTTAAAAATGTGTTTCAACATCTCTCTTATGCATTTAAAATTCTTATCATTTTCTCCTCCTTTTGGTGAAAGTAATGTTCATCCATGGTTGATTTTTTTATTGTTGGTTGGCACTATTACAATGGTTTTGTAGAATTTACAATGAGGAGATATTGATATCCATTTCTTGCGTACTTCTCTTCAAAGACCCTTGCTTCCACTGCCTACACCTGGCATTGCTTCTCATATACCACTCACTTACTTCAGTCAACACTAGGAATCTGAATAGATTGACTTCCTCCATTGAATATATTAAGGATTTATAAAAAAAAATAGTGTTGATGAAGTACATGTAATAGAATATTTCCAAATTTAATGAAATATGTGTTACCTAGTGTGCATAACCCAATAGATACTTAATATAATTATCTAACTCTAGTAGCCATAGATTTGTGAGAATTTTCTTTTACAAGCATACTTACCTGGGCATCTCAAAATAAACAACTCAATGAATTACTATGTGTGTGCTCATGGTCCCCATTCATTGCCGATAAATGAGATTTAGTTTGTTTTACAGGCCAACATGCATCAATAATCCAATCACATTGTAGCCATGATGTTGCCATGATGGTCCCATGGTGAATCCATCCTATGTACTTTCGTTATCATGAACACATAATTGTTGCTAAGTCCACCCCTTAAAAGTTCCATTCTACTTGAACACTTCACACCTAATAGAGCCACATTAGCTCTACAAAACTTATGCCAATTTTGTTATTCTGTTGCAGTATACCTATTTGTCTTCCTTTCTACTTAAGATCCATTTCTACCCTAACACTAAGCAATTGTAGAGCCAAATAGTGTTGTTCCCATATTCCCTAAGACAAAGAAAATATTCAAGGCCAAATAATGTTGCTCAAAATTTATCACATTACAATAAATTCCATTGACTTATTATTTAATGTATTTTGCTAATGATGAAATCACTACTTGGGCTAGTTATGAACCTATGTAGGCAATTCTTTGAGTGATAATGTTGGACTACATTAAAAATGCACATGTATTTATATTTTTTATTTCCATTCTATGAGGTAAAGGTGAGAGGCACGTAGTATGTGATGGTATTTTGCATTCCAATGAGTTGTCCATTTTTGGTGGTTTATTGAAAACATAACGTTTAAAAGCAATAACTGAACAAATATTTTATATTTATGATTGATTGAAAATTTGGCTTCATTTTATGGTGGTCATGGTATTCTTGTATTTTTTGGTTCATTTTTGTTGTTAGGGAACTATGTCTAGCCTTGTGTTTCCTTTCATTTCCTTGGCTTGGCTTGGCTGGAATTTCCTTGTCTTTCCTTTCCTTACCTTCTCTTGCCATCCCTTTCCATTCCTTTCCTTGATTTGACTTGCCTTTCCATGTCTAACCTTGCCTTGCTTGCCTTTGCTTGGCTAGAATTTCCTTACCTTTGCTTTCCTCGCCTTGCCTTGCCTTGCCTTATCTTTTCTTTCCTTGCCTTGCCTTCCCTTTCTTTGTCTTGTCTTGTCCTTATCAAAACCCTGTTTTTGAAGATCCTACAACAAACACTTTTTTTGGCAATGGAATGATAGCAGAGGGGTCCCCCTAGTTGTGATTTGGCTTTAGGATTCCAATGAAACTAATGGTTTAACCATTTGATCCCCTATTAGAAATTTATCACAAGTTGCAACTCGCCTCCTCAACGATTTAGGGACATGTTGGAAATTTGGTCTGAGGGCGTAAAATACAAACTAAGTAGCATAACATAGTTTCATAATATCTCGAATGTCTATTTGGACAAGACCCATGAGACCAACCCAACACAATGTTCTTCAAAATTGCCCCCTTGTTCAAAAATTGCATTATGCCTCACTCAGCAAAAACCTAGTTCCAGAGATCCTCCAACAAACAATTTTTCGCGAAGAAAAATGACATCAAAGGGGTCCCCCTAGTTATAACCAGGCATCAAGAATCTAATGCAAAAAATTATTCTTCCATTCGATCTTGGGTTAGAGTTTTATCGCGAGTTGCAACTCGCCTCCTCAAGTCATTCAGGGACATGTTGGAAATTTCATCTAGGGGCATAAAATCAAAATCGAGTGGCATAACAGATTTGTGTAAGCTCATGCATGTATGTTTTTCCAAGGCCCACCTGAACATGCTACCCAAAATCGCCCGACATGGTGTTCTTCAAAATCGACCCCTTATTCAAAAATTGTACTATGCCTCACTGAGAAAAACCCTAGTTCTGAAGATCCTCCAACAAATAGTTTTTCGGGAAATAGAATGATAGTAGAGTGGTCCCCCTAGATGTAACTTGGTCTGAGGATTCCAATGCAACCAATGGTTCATCCATATGAGCCTCAGTTACAATTTTATCACTATTTTCAACTCACCTCCTCAAGCCATTTAGGGACATGTTGGGAATTCGGTCACCGGGCATAAGTGTCATTCTCTGTTCATTATCATCCTAATTGAAAACTTCTAGATTAATCAACATTTTAATTAGAAATATGCAATGTGTGGGAAATATTTGATGAGATAGGAAAATTCTTCATCGTTCCTAACAAATTAAAGGCCAGGGTTTAATGCCATAACCCTAGTGCATGTAATTATTTATCCTTTAGTCATTAAGGCTCTTTATAAACATGAATTAATATCTATATGGGGATCAGTCATTAAACATCCCGATTTCCACATATAAGCTAGAGTGGAGTACGACCTGCTAGCATTTTGGATGGCGTTCCAGTTCCAATTCGCAGTCTTCCAGGGAGTTGGGCAGTTGAGGATATTGTAATGCCCTTAGGTTTAGCCTAATACCATTAGGTTTATCCATTTATTACAGGTTTTCATTTAATTCTAGGATGGTCATGCCATAGCCAAGTGCATATGTGACTCTTGGCGTTCAGAATGCCTTTGGAGAAAACATAATGGTCATAAAATGCAATAGTAATGCATGCAAGGTCTGTCACATGTAGATGATAAAAAATTATTTCCTCAATCTCGCTTCCATAGGATAAGAAGTTTGATAAGCTCTGGATCAAAAGTGCACGACTCACGATGATTGTTTACTATGTGCCCGTAGGGAAGGTAATTCCATCTGAGCCTTCTTCCTTGATTTTATTTCTTTCGTTTTTATCAGTAAAATTGATTAGTGGTTGGTTTGCTTGTTTCACAAAGATAAAAAACCATTTTAACATTGATGTCATCGCCTATTGACGTTCATCAGCCACAAGCAAGTGGTTGGGCTAGTTTTAAAACCAGTGGATAGAAAAGTATGAATAGTTTTGAAACAACTTGTGAACCAAAATAAGTGTTATTTTTATTGATCTCATATTATTTTGATGGTCAAAATTAAATTGCTTTACTTTATTAGTATATAAATTGGTAAGGTGTTTTTTATGTTGTCTTTTGTTTATATTTTTTTGGTCATGTTGTTAATCATAGCTATATCTATTTTATTAGTAGATAAGTTGGTAGGGTGTTTTCTTATGTTGTCTTTTATTTATATTTTATGTGAACATGAGGGTAAGGGTGAGATATTAGCTAAAATATATTATGTTCTACCTATTATCTCCCCCACTCTCATCCTAATAATATGAGGGTGAGGTGAAAAGAGATATCATGGAAAACATATTATGAGAGTGTAAGTGAGAGGAGATATTATGAACAATTGTTGGAAACATGATGAAAGAGCTTGTACTTATATTTAATGCAAGGAGTAATGTAACACATACTAAAGTGTTTACAAATTGAATAATCTTGAAACAACTTGCAAACCAAAATGACGATTAGTGGAAAAGTCTTGAAACAACTTGTGAACCAAAATGATGATGAAAAGATAAATTGGTTGGATATTTTTTTAATATTACTTTTCATTTATATTTTCTCGCCACGTTGTTAAATACAATTATGGTAAATGAGTTGCAATGAAGTGTTTACAAGTTGAATAGTCTTGAAACAACTGGCAAACCAAAATGACAATCAATGAAATAGTCTTGAAACAACTTGTTAACCAAAATGATGATGAAAAGATAAATTGTTGGATATTTTTTAATATTACTTTTCATTTATATTTTCTTTCTATGTTGTTAAATACAATTATAGTAATAATAACAATAATAATCTATTTTAAGGTCACGGCCAAGACATACAAAATTGGTGTATGAGACCCCCTTGTTTGTGGGACAAGGGACTCCCCTCCGCCCAACGATTTGACTGGTAAAGTCTACTGAGGTATACATACCCTACCTCCCTCTGGATTTGAACTTATAACCTCTTAAGAAAAAACACATAATCTTAACTTGTGACCCCCTTAAGAATAAATTAATTGCAATGAGTGCAATATAATTACCCTTACAATTTTTTTAAACATTTGGGTGAGGAATAACAACCTAAAGCATGAAGAGTAAATGTATAAGAGTGAAATAAAAAGTAACTCATAAATGTAGAGTAAGGAAAATATAAAGATTTTATAATTGTAGAAGTTATTTTAGAAATTTACAAAATAAATATTTTTATTTTATATAAATATTCATATAACATATTTTGTGAAAAAAAAAAATTAATTATAATTAATTAATTAATCATTATATTAATAAAATAATATTAAATTTATTTTATTATCTAAAAAAATAAAATTAATAAAAAATCATTAAAATTAGTACATCGATATGGATCTCCTGTATTAAAATGTTACATTATATTTATTTTTAAAAATATTATATTATCTTTAATTTCAATTAAAAACATGATTTTATATGTTAACTTCCTTGCAATTTTCCATCCATGCGTTTGTCATTAGTAGGATGGATTGCCGCTGATTTGCAAGGTTCACGCATTACCTCCTGCCCCTCCCCTTCCTTATCATTAACCCATTACCCCCACCTAGATAGGAAAATGGAGTGTAGCCAACGAGCCCCCGGCATACATATATTTCGCATAGTTGCAGAAGGGACAATTATTTTTTTCAAAGACTAATGAAATCTACTTACAATTAAAAATATATAAATAATCGTCAATATTCTTTCTTGAAATTGTGAAAACAAATAACAAAGTTATCATTTTAAAATTCCTACCCCAAACCCAACCACATATGGAGCTTCTTCCATTACCTTCCAAATCACTATAAGTCCCCTTTAGCATATCATCTTAGTTGTAAATAGCTTATAGATAAAAAGTATGCAACGCATAGGCAGGTAGTATTGCTGCTTTTTTCGGTAACACAATCATTTTTCCTCCTCCAATGACATGCATGGGCCCATGGTTCATGGGTGAAAAGTAGGCAAGGGAAACATAAACATGGACAATAACGAAACATGGATATCTTAAATCTATTTATCATTTTTAAATATTTAAGTCAATTTCTTTGTTAAATTATTGATTAATTGATTTGGGTCTTATTGTAAATACCATGTAGATTTGGGTTTTATTGTAGAGAAGGTCGCAACCTTGTTTTATGCATTTATACAATGTTAAGCAGAGCTTAACCATTGATCTGACTCGGTGATCAAGGGACCTGATTTACCTTATTTAACTATCACAATCTAGCTTGTCCTTATCCTTATCTTTGTGATCCATGCACTCAACTACTTCTTTGACTTGGAGTGCAATCCTTACAATACTTATTTCTAACTTACTCACATAGGTCATATCATCTTGTTACTTGCTCAACAGGTTAGGTCATGGACTCCATGAATAACATGTATGAGTTAATTATATTCTAACACCCCCCTTAACGAACATATGTGTTTTTTTTTTCAATGTTTGAATTGGTCCAAATCTCTTATGTGTGCTTATAACTGGTCCATACATCTTCTCCCCTTGTATCAAAGACTCTCACTTCTTTGACCATAATCAATTTTAGGCTATGGGTCCATTTGTTACTCTTGCACCTATGCAAGTGGTTAATTCCACAAGTTGATGCCAAAACCTCTCTCTTCATGAAATGGATTACTATATGTGCTACTAAGCACCATGTATTCCTGAACAACATGGATTACAACAACATGGGGACAACACCTTTCCTATGAAGAGGAAATACAAATCATACCAAGACTATGAGGTGTCAGGTACCACCGATCATGCACCTTACTACAACATTTTCCCAATTTCAACTAGGACCATTGTATTCCTTTTGTTGTCAACACTCTGCTTCTCCCTTGAATTGTGATTCTGCATGTCACAATTTTGAATTTTCATATATGTTATCAAATAGGAACCAACCATACCTTTGGACCAAACATTGGTACATATATTGAACCATTTACAACTCTATGGAGATACTTCCATCTACCGAGACACCTAGGTACCCAACTATGGTACTCGATAGTTCTCTAGGATAATACTATGGATACATGGTTTATTGATATCAATCGAACATGGTGGTATGTCAATGCATCATGTAACGATGACAATCTAACAATTAACTATGGGAGACTTCCTTCTAAAAAAAATTGAACCATCATGACATCCATCAATTTGATGGTGACCAAGACTTTACAATGTTTTCAATGACTCAATACTTTTATACCTTTTACATTGAATGACTTATTAACAACTCAAACAACAAAAAAAATGTATGCATTCAAACTACAATAAAATATATATCTCGGATCTCCTTGGCAATTGATCTTTCAACATCACACGACAAGGTCATCGTGCCCTCGAGCTAGCCCTTCAACTCTCTTAGCTCATGAATCCAAAGACAATCGTTCCTTAATTTGACAATGAACAAATCAAAATCATGATGCGCCCTCTTTCTTTCCACGATAGAAATATTCTTCTCCCTGGAATGCTACAATAAGGAAACACAGATCTTATGATATGTCTACAAATCCATTCGACAAATCACTCACACTACTACTTCTCCACTCTGGTGGCTTTGGTTGTCGTTCACGCAGTCCAACGCTTATGAAAATATATATTTCTTTGCAAAACTATTGTGGTTGATGATGTCAATCCATTTCAATACGTCCTTACTAGGTGTATCATAGGGGGAAGGTACAATAAATGGATTTTTATTCTACAAGAATTCGATCTTGATTTCGCTTCTGCGAAGTCCAAAAAATAACTAGCTTTTGCGAAGTTAATATCCAACTTCCCTCGGTTAGATGAGCATGGATGATTTTAGGGGCTAAATTTCGCTCATGGGATAATTTTCCATGGTTTTTCCAAAAATGAGATTCTCTATTTTAAAAATTATTCGCCCAAATTCTATAGGATAAAATTATTTTACCTTAAAAATCACCAAAATTTTATAAAAACTATATAAAATCCTTATAAATTTGAATATTTTTACAAAAATATCGCTAAACATTTATAGTTGCCATATGAAGGATTAGTAAGATTTGCTAAGGTTTCTACATTTAAAAATAAATTTCCATCCTTAAAATCATCCTTGTAGATGAGGATGTTATTCATGTTGATTCATTTGCGGATGAACACATTTTCCTTGTCTCGTCGTCAAACCCCTGGTATGGATATATTGTTCTCTATCTTCAAACTTTGAAGTTCCCTCAACATCTCTCGCGAGATGACCGATGGTGTATACGGTACCAAGCTTAGAATTATATTATCATCGGAGACACTATGTATCATCAAGGAGTAGACAATATCTTGCGTCGTTGTTTAACTCATGAAGAATCTGATTCTGTTCTAAATGACTACCACAGTGTGGCTTGTGGTGGTCATCTATCCGGGCTTGCGACAACCCAAAAAGTTTTGTGAGTCAATTATTTTTGGTCGTCTATTTTTAAATATTGCATCGAAGAGGTTAGGAAGTGTCACCCCTGTTAGGTGTTCACTCGAAAAATGCACTTGCATCCAACCCCTCTCCATCCAGTCATTACCGTCGGTTCCTTCACCAAGTGGGGGGTATATTTTTTGGATTGCAACCTAACTTCGGCTTGGGGTCATCATCACATTATCGTGGTCATATACCACTTTAATAAGTAGGTCTAGGCCATGCCTATAGTTAAATATGATGGTAAGACTGATGCCTTCTTCGTATTCAATCAAATTATAGCCAGGTTCAGAATCCCCAGTGAGATTGTCATTGATCATGACAGACACTTCCAAAATGAAATGATGAAAGAAATAGCATCAAAACTAGGGTTTAAGCATGGTCATTCTTCCCCTTACTACCCCCGGGAAAATGGATAAGTAGAGACCATGAACAAGTCTCTTAAGACCATTTTGCATAAAATTGTCACCCAGAGCAAATCTGACTAGCATATCATGCTTTATCCATCACTTTGGGCATATCGAATCTTGATCAAGAATTCCATAGGTTTTTATCCTTTCCAGTTATTACATGGTGTGGAGTCGATCTTACCTATTGAATGTGAAATCCCTTCTCTTAGATTGGCAGTTTCACTCCTACCTAACACTTTCGATCTCGAACAACACCTCGTACACCTAGAGAGTCTAGATGATTAGCGTCGGGATGCCTCTACAGCTATCGAAGCGAATAAAAGATGTGTCAAGGTCCAATATGATAAGTATGTTTGTCCTTGATAGGATGTTGAGGGTGACTTGGTCCTCCTATATGATCAAGACAAAGAACCACTATGGGAAGGCAAGTTCAAACCCATGTGGCACGGTCCCTATATCGTGCAATGTGTCTTAGAAAAAGGAGCCTATGAATTAGAATATTATGAAGGGAACATGTTGGTTGAGCCTAGGAATGGGCTCTATCTGAAAATATATTACGCTTTAGCCCCCAAGATTGGGCGTAACTCTTTGTATACTAATGTATTATAGTGTATATATATTTTCCCTTTGTTTTTATCTTTAGCTTGCTTATCAAGTTTTTCCTTGGTTGGTAGATGTCAACGGAGTCTTCGGTCTACCTAGGATTCATATATGGGGATAGTCCTCATACAAAGAACTTGGCTTCCGCCGCTTGGGTTGTTTACTTACCCAAGGGTATATTGTTGTCTTCATGTGGTGTTTGCCTAGGTCCATCCACGAATAATGTGGCCGAATATAGCGTCGTTATAAAACTTTTGTGTGATTCCATTTCACATGGTATTCACTTGTTAGAAGTTCTCCTGGACTCCTAGTTAGTAGTATGTCAGTTGAACAACAGTTACTGTGTGTGTGACCCTACTCTACTTCGATGATTCTTACAGGTACGACTTTTTGAACGACAATCTGATTTTATTACTTATCATCACATACCTAGAATTTCTAATTATGTATCAGAAGCATATGTTAATTTTGTTTTAGATTGAAATTTGTTAGATAAATAAAGAAAAGAAAACATTTTCATCAATGTACACATTGTAACATAATTAAAGCCAAAGATCAATGTTTTTATATATATTTCATATCTCCAAAAAATATGATGTTATAGTACAAAATTGGGGTTAACACCCTCAAAAATACATATACAGCCGATCATACAATAGTCACTACATCTACGCATGTGGCGTTAGATGAGTGTCATGATAGCATACTATGGCATTTATGAGATGCCGAAAGAGTCGTACAGGGATAATTTTAGGGGCTAAATTTCGCTCATGGGCTAATTTTCCATGGTTTTTCCCAAAAAAAGATTTTCTATTCTAAAATTGATTCGCCCAAATTCTATAGGATAAAATTATTTTACCTTAAAAATCGCCAAAATTTTATACAAACTGTATAAAATCCTTATAAATTTGAATATTTTTACAAAAATATTGCCAACATTTTATAGTTGGCATATGAATGATTAGTAAGATTCGTCAAGGTTTCTACATTTTAAAATAAATTTCCATCCTTAAAATCATCCATGGAGTCGTACCCAAGCATGGGGCACAACTACCACCTGTCGATGCATAGCCTCCTGTGGACTCTCCACCTGAACCATGGGAATCCTCTCCGCCAAATGAGAAAGGTTGTCTTGCATGTTTTGAAGCACTCTATCTGTGTCCCCTACCATTGCCTCATCTCCCTGGTGCCTCCATCGATGTCGTGGAATTCCATCCGTCCGTCATGGACCTACGTCTATGTCACATACATGTTTATTTAGTACTTGACATCATCCAAAAATATTTTTGTCTTCTTATACAAAAATACAAAAAAATGAAATATTCAAAAACCTGTGACATACATATGTCCGTGTAGGCGGAACTTGGTGGTAATGGAATGTTCGGATCTCCTCCAAAGTCAATCCCTACATAAGGGTAGTCATCCAGGGCCATCACCTGCCAACTCCATCGGAAGAAAAATTCATCATTGTAGGGTGTTGGCACCCTACAACCCCCTGTCACCTCATCACCTCGGTCCACTGTTCCATGGTTGGATCGCGAGGTCCATGCAGAATAATCTCAACTCTAGGGCCCAAGCCTGGAAACTGCTCGAAGAAAAAACTATAAAGGATAGACATGAACCCAAAGTTCCTATCTCTACCCAGTTTCCATTCTGTCAGCTAGCTCTTCATGTTGGCCAGCAGTGAGGTGCACCAGTCGTACATCGTGGGTCGCAAGAACTCCACTGGATAGAACATAAGTGGCCTCGATGTCTGGTGCAAAGAGGTTGACCCTGTGATCTATGTCAAAACTAGAACAACAATCTTGAGACTCATCTTTTTTATCGCTCTAATTAGGAGTTGGCTCCCTACCTTCTCGGTCCTTGCAATGCAATGAGTGGCTATGTAATCCTCGATATTCATGCCACTCCCAGCTCCCTGGGATTTGAGGTTGACCACCTCACCCTAACGCGACAATCCCGTCAAGAAGTGGATGTCCTCAACTTCAATCCTTAATGTTTGACCATCAAGGTTGAAGGTCTCAATATTTGGATCCTAGTAGTTCACAAGAAGCTGAAGAAGTCTCACTTGAGCCCTCATACCTTTGAGAGCCCAAAACTTGTATAGCCCATATATTTTTAAGGCCATTTGGGCCCCTGGATCTCTCTCCATTGTAACATCCATCTCTTCATGCTCTCGTTCTCTCCACTCTAGCACCAGCCTACAAGATTCAAACCCTTTTTTGAGTTAGAAACATGTTAAAAACCTTATCCATGGACCTGTACGTGAGCTATAGTGTACACAGTCCCATATAGGGATTCTTATACACTGGTTGTTTTTCAAACAGTCGCGTATAAGTATGTGTATACACAACCCGATAAATTGTATCCCACGTACACCTTAGTTTTGAAGTTGTGCCTTAAATAACTTAAAAAAGGAAGCCTAATTACAAATTTTAATCCACTGAAAAGAAAGAGGAGAGAAAGATGAATTACGTGGTCCAAACGGTTGTCTATTCTATTGCTTGTACCTCCCGCAATCAGCAGTTGAAATTCAGAGATAATTTGGTCCAAAATGCACTATTTGGGTAAAAAATACAAATGGTATAGTAAAATTGGTTTTTTTTACTATTTATAGCAAATTTTTAACCACTTTACATAGTTTCGTACAATATTTTGGCCTAATGGACTAATACAACAGTGGATAGAGTTGGTTTTGGTGGTTTTATCCAGGGATTCTTGCAGTCTTCAGTGCCATGTCACTCGTTCATAACTTTGGACAAGTATTTTCATCACCCAACATATAGGATAGGTATCCAATCCATCATGCACACTTGCATCATCCTATGACTACAGCTCATATGCCTTAGGTACGAACCCATTTCATAGCGACACAGAACCTTCTATCTACAACTAAAAGTGTCGTTATCGAATGGTAGAGACTTACCAAACATGGGTACCCTAGTTAGATCCCCCACTTCATTCGGTGTCCATGCAGAGATTTTTGTCCGTAGGATCGAGAGTCCCTTATAGCTAATACATGAATTTATGTTTGAACCTCATTTCTTACTCATAAACATGTTGAACTATACCTAGAGGACTCCCAATGAGTCTAATTTAAGCTCTTTTCCGACTCCCTAAAAAAGAGAAAATATTCTCGAGTGAACTTGTCTCTTTCACACTCATAAATTGGATTTGAAAGGACATCTATTTGGTGCAAGTTCATCCCTTTTTCAAACCAAGTAGACTAAGATTACGAAAATGGACATTTTTTGGTGTTAAGTTTTAATTGAATATCATTCTCTTGCTTGCAATATTGAGCCTATTGTCAATTCTCGCTTTTGCGTTATAATCCTTTCACCTCAGCAATTTGCATCATCAGCCAAGCAGAGCCTTGTTTATATCCTTTGCAACTTGACACCCTATACCCAAGAGGAAACATTCCCCCGAGTGTCCATCTCCCACAAGAACCTTCTTACATTGGGCATAGGTATGTTCCACTACTGAAACTAGATTGCTTACTTTTGACACTCATTTCCTCCTCTATATCATAGCATTCATTTGACTATGAAAAAACAAAAAAAAGATGGGAGGGAAAAGAATATTATATTATATTGGCAGCAGTTGTGTCGCCTTTGAATAGAGAAAAAAAAAATTGAGTCCACTTGTCATCAAAATTTTGGGTTTAGCATGACCTTAGGAAGCTTAGATCCTTACAAAGAGTTTACTCCCCTGACTAGTTACTCTTCCAGTCCCTATGGAGAGTTTGATTGATGCCTCCTACATCTCAAAGTTTCATAATTGAGTCAATGATTCCAGAGCCTTCCATATATCTCATACTCTTTTATAAAGGATGTCTATCAACCTGTGTCGTCCACTCCTCAGAAATATTGACTTTTCATGTCGGTCATACCCTCAATGTGTCTCAGAATTACATGAAGTTGTAGTATTATTTTTCACCTTGGTCCTACTTTCATCATTGGTAGGTAACCTTGAACCCAGCAGTCGACATTTCATCATTGGTCGCTGACTGGGTGGTTTCCCTTGTGTTCGACGACAAGAAATATATTCACACATTAGGATTCATGCAATGTCTTGGATTCCATTATCCTTATTGGTGGTTTCTTCGCCTTTGTCAACATTTTTCCTTATTGGTTGTTATCCGGAGGGTCTTTTTCGTATACCACTTGCATCTGCTACATGCGAAAGATGCATAGGGTCGTTGGTTCTTGAACATGTTCTTAGTCTGATTTACTCCAAATCATCAAGCTCTTTCTTTGTACCTCATGTTGAATGATGAGAGATGCCTCAATTATCTCCTTTTAGTGGGTCTCCTTACATCGACTTCAGCCCATATATTCTAGAGACAAAACCTAGAGTCCTATGAGTACTGTTAAGCCCTAATATTGGCTCATTACCACTTAATTGGGGCATATTAGATTAGTAATGTTATTTTATTTATGTCGGCTTTAGGCCATTAGTTGTAATTTAGATTAGTAATGTTATTTTATTTATGTCGTCTTTAGGCCATTAAACCTCCTAGTCTCCTATATATACCAAGNAAGAGGCTTATTATCTGAAATTATCTCTTTTTCAAGGCGTTGAGTACTTTTCCTGAGGTTTTTCTATGCTATATTGATGTTTGGTTCTTAACATATGGTATCAGAGCTCAAGGTCTTGGGGTTTCGCTGCTACATCTAAGACACCCTGGAATTTTCGCTATAATTTTTTTTCTACAATGTTTCAGAAGGAACGGCTTGGAGGGTATTTATAATACGGATCAAGGTACGTTGGGTTCAAAATTCAGCTCCTGAGGCCTTATAATTTTGGATATATAGCCTGTACAAGATAGGGTTCGGGAATCATCCTGAAATGAGTCTTTGCAGCATTTTCGCTATAAAAACTTTTCTGTAACGTTTCAGACCTTGAACTCTGGGGGACATTTACAGAAATTAGTTTTCTATCTGTGGTAAAAATTTTAGCTTCTGGGTCATCCTAAATTTATATATACACCTTGTGTAAGATAGGGTATCTGACTAGTCCTATTGGCTAGTCTCAAGAAGGTGTTCCAAGTAAAACAATCACAACTTCTTCCCAGAGTATCCAAATTGGGTGGGACTGGTTGCATTGAATCTTGGACAGTCTTTAGTATTTTGGGTGCGAGTTTCAAAATTTTATATCAATCATTTTGTGCGGGGCACACTATACAAGTGAGATCTCCTGGAAAGGCCAAAAATCATCAAGTTGTGGGGAAGTTATCGTAAATTCCACTTGGCACATCCAATTTTGATTAGACCTGTGGCATTGAAGAGAAAAAATATCAGAGAAATACATAATATAAAGTTTCATACCCAGAAGGTCCAAAAATTGGGAGATACAACAGAATAAATATTGTCTAGCAGAACCACCTCAAAATCAAGGTTCAAAAGTGATACTTGGCCAACATGCCACCCAAAAAGGGAACTTCTACACCAAATAAGCCTCCAGAAAATCCT